>MU385714.1:551743-601506 GCA_022497155.1 Whalleya microplaca | reverse complement strand
CCAGGCGTGCCCACACGGCCTTCGCCCGCTCCGGGGAATCTCCCACAAAGTACCCACCTGGAACTCCCCTCCCCTACTCCACCAAAAAAAAAAAAAAAAAAAAAGGGTCTTTTCTCTGAACGCCTACGTGTAGTAAAGGAATCCCCTCGAGCTGAGGCGGGATTGAGGGTGAGAGAGCTGCCTTGTGTAATGGTCAGAGCCAGGAACTCTATGATTGTCTCCAAGAGAAATTCCCTCATGAAAATGCAGTCAAGTACCTACTTATGAGGACTGACATGTTAATAAAAATAAGACTCACATAAAACCAACGCCAACTATATGTCACCTCAAATAATCAACTACAAACCACTCCGCTCTACACAGTAATATAACAGAACTTAAACTAGCAAGTGTGTGTAAAAGGTGACTCCTCTACCTCCTTCTTCGCAAGCCCGGACGCATGTTTCCGACGCCACAACTTTATGCGTGCCATTGAGACTGGTCGATTCCAGTGTGTTGCATCTTGTAGTCTCTCATGGCCGTAGGCTCGTGGACGCATGAAATGAAGGGAATTGGACAGCGTCCGGCTGGAGGTCTAGAACCCATCATCCGCCACTGTCGCTAACTTTTCTGGGAACAAGGTCGTCGCCTGCCACCGTGGCTGCGGACATTATACTTGCTCACACCACTTATTGACTCAGAGGTGGCTCGATTACAGGAGAATAAGACTAAGGATATCGACAGCGAGAACATATCAGTGTGAGAAAAGGCCCATCGTGAACTAACCCCGCAAAACAAGGGTATGTGAAGAAAGGAGAAAGTTGCCGTTATTGTAGTAGGATTCTTCCAAGGTGGCAGTAATGACGGATTCCTTGATAATCACCTGTATTGATGGAGGCCATAATTGCCGAGTCAGGAAACAGGAAATTTGGGGATGGCTGATCTAGATCATATGCATCCCGGCGAACTTTCGGATTGGGCGGTTACTCACAACAGTATGCCGCGATTCCGAAGAGATAGCACGACAATAAGGCAGGAGGGGATATGAGGTCCCCTAGCTCGGAGTCGGAGGAAGGTAACCCCCCTTCGAGGCCTGCGATCTCGGATGCAAGCTCTAACGATGACCGGCAGACGGATAGGTGCATACGCACGCAGTCATGAGACCACCGAAGCTCCTATATCATGTGGCCTAAACAACTCGGCGAGCTCGTTGTAATTTATGATAACCTTTATCGGGATAGAGATGGTTGAAAAGCGGACAGCTGCAGTGTGAAGGGGGTGCAATTCATCGTGACTCGGGTGGTTGCAGCTCTGGTCTTCGATCTCAGAGAGGCGTCCTTGCGCCTTGCTACACAATTGTATTTATCTACTTCACAGTGGCGTAAAGTGAAGCGTCGTGTTGTGTTGCACGACACCGCGCGGGTAGTTGCGTCTGCCCCTGAGCTCCGGACGGCTTTCAATGCATAGGCAGGTAGCACGCCGCCACCTCAATGCCAACCGCTGAGTGGTATCCGGGGCCAAAGAATCTACGATGTTGTCACGCAAACTTCCAGAGAAGAGGGCGGAATGTTCGGCATCGGATAGCATCGAGGCAAAATGGCCAGGGTTCTACCGTGTGTGGCTCGCATACTGTTGCCGTGTTTCCCCCCATGCATCAAATAACGGAATTCCTTGATAGTCGTATGTACGTGGAAACCCTAGCTATCATAATCGATTGTCATGCGATGATTTGTGGCTATCCTAGATCATGGGCGAATGCGATTGGAAACAATCGGATACCGTCGTAGCTGGAGAGCATCCTTTCGTTCTGGACTAGTCTCAGCAACAGCTGATAGGATGATAACCATGTTACAGGAACAGGATTGCTTGTCAACCTCCTGTTCGAAGATTGGTCCTTTTAGTCTGCCATCAATAAGGTCTGCTTACCATACCCGACCTACCAATGCACCTAGTATTCCCAGCTTATGCCCTGTTTCGGCTGTGTCGCTCCGTGCTTGGATATGTCCCAGATGCGGATAACTGTGGCCGGCTCCTTAGTCTACCTTCCCACCGGGAAACAAGAGGGCTGCGTTGGTAGTCGTTCCTGGTTCGGGGTCCCCTTCTGTCCGGTAGAATGGGAATAAGAATACGAGGGGGAAAAAATCCAGCCAAGTATTACGTGGTAATGGTCTCCCAATATTTCACGACAATGCCCAACTCTAACAGGTTGCACACCGCGCTTCCCCACAAGGCTGAGGGCACGACAATGAGGACGACTGACACATGAAGCACCAACACCAGGAGAGGCGGCAACAGTTCTGGTGACGTTAGGGGATTCGTGGCAGGGACCCGAAGCCACCGTTCGCTTGTTCAGGCATCGGGCAGTCAGCCAACGAATGCAAGGGATAGTCAACGACAACGTGCAATCTCATCAGGAACGAATCCTGTGCTACCGAACTCCTGAAGGCTCGAGTTTCGGGTCTTCCCCAAATCTTGCCCATCCAGCCACCAGTGTGATAAGAAATGATGGAACCGCAGCGTCGGTGCGGGGAGGCCAATAGGAGAGCAAGGCCCTTGAATCCTCCCAGCCCGAGGACGACGCCCAACTATGCGGCCCAGCGTTACAGTAACGGTAGGAATAACGTGGCATTGACGTAGAGGTGAGCTTCCTGCCTGTTGGTGGCGTCCTGTTGTGATAGGACTTCACCTACAGCCAGATCTTCAATTCTTTAATTTGACGAGGGTCTTGTCTAGACTTTTTACCTGGGAGAAAAAGGACATATCACAATGATGAGGTGCTTCCCGACCTGCATCTGGCTAACGTCATGCGATCAGCATCATGGTGCTTGGTGCCACGAGGGAGCTTGTCCTTTTCACATTATATTATCCAACGAGTGGCAGGAAGGAGTCTGGCCAAGCTTCGAACTGCACGAGCTAACAGTCTTGCAGCATCGAGCCTGCAGGAAAGCGAAGTAGACATACCCCAACGAGATAGGTGCAGCATCTGGTCCACCGATTCGACACCTTGATCATAATCGAGGATGGGCCTAGCCCAAGCCATGACGAAGCATTTTGCCTCGCTCACCCATAGGGCACTCTCGGTGATCGAAGCGCAATGGAAGATGAGATGGTGTGCAAGGCGGTGCCACAAACTGGCCGGCCACCGGCGATATGCTAACCACCGCGTGCAGTAATATTGCCAATTCTACGGCAGGCTACCGGCTGTCTTGCGAACGTATGTACCAAGGTCCTTATTTCTTGGGCAAGTAAGGCGCTGTGCGACGTGGGAAATCGAGGAGGTAAGAGTCAGCGCCTGTACGGGATACCTCGTATACTACGTATGAGGCCTGGAATTCCGTTGACAACGGTTGGAAAGCGGCATTGCCTAGTAAGGCATCTTTCTTGTGTGACATGACATATCGCCTTCTGAGTCTAGCCTTGGATAATCACCGCCTAGGATAAGGATCCTCACCCTCCGTTCAGGATAACCGTGTTTCAACGATGCCTACAATTTTCCTTTGAAGCCAAATCGCTGGGGCAAACCTCACGTGTGCACATTTCGCTCCGCTACAAGGGTAATAAAACCCGCTAATTATGCGGCGATTTGCTTTCGTTCAGCTTGACCCTTCCCAACGATACCTAGGGCTGCTAGGCCGCCTTATGCTGAAGGGAGCTAGCAGAACAGATGAGGCTAAGATCTGGCATGAGCAAAAAGAGGTTCCGAAAGGTGTGTGATCGCCATGGCAGATCAAGGCAGCCGGGTTTCGACTACGCGATATCCCCATATAGACTTGATAAAAGTAAGAGCTATCACCGGACCTATCGTGCTAGCGTATACTTGTTTATTAATCCTGAGTTGGCGTGGTTGGTGGGATGCTGGGGGGGATGTCGAAACTAGCGTAGTATATATTCCGTACTACGTCTGTAATATTTGATGCCAGGGAAAAGCCGTGGACATTATTATATGCACCAATGAGGACCATGCAACAATGTAACACCACGTCACGGGCGAAGTACATGTATTATGGCGTTACGCCCAACCGTTGCCTTGGGGTCGACTTGCAATGTTCGACGAAGCACGAAAAGGGGCAACAACATAGGTCGTGTTGCATATCTGCCTACCTAAGGTTAGCTACTTGGTCGACTTGCGCACGGTAACATGCGGCCATCCATTCGTACCAGGGCATGCTTATTGTATAATAACGGCCTTAGTGTTCGATGATAAAATAGCAGGATTTACACAAGGCTTGAACCTCGATGCTGCATTCCTAGGCTGCCAGGATCCAAGCTTCAATAAAATCCGAAATGCGGGGTTTCTCGATCTGACCTATCACTTATATATACTACATAGTATGTATGTTGGATGTGTGTATTGAGTCTGCGTCAACCTAACATAAATGAAGGAAAAGTAATTAAGGTTAGGTAACGAACAGCTGCACGAAAGCTGCAACTCGCTTCACGTGGCTCGCTGTTTCAATTTGAACCATCACCAACAAACGACGATCCAACAGCATGGGCTAATGCTAAGAGAAGGGTCCTTTGGTGGACGCTAGCCCTGCAGGCTATAAACCCCTTGCTCGGTTTTGGCTATACGTACGGTTTACACACAATAATATCGATATGTTAGCCGAGCTGCTGAGTGGAATCTGATGCGATTCTACAAGACTTATTTATTTGGTGTTCTTCTGAAACTTTTTGACACTGGATGACTGTTATAATGCTAGCAGCATTAGCTAATGATTGGCTTGTCCTCTTGGATCAGTGTCACGCAGACTGGCAGACTATCTAATTTGGCCACTACTTCCATGTGTATCTTCGACCACTATAGGAATAAATTAATTGCTCATAGAATTTGAATATCGTCATAAGGCCCCTTCAAGCCCCTGATTTCAATTAGTGGTAGTACATAGTAGGACTATATGATGAAAAATGGTATATATTAAACTACATACCTAGGTAGTATATAATCTAAATTTGACCTGGTGAAGGGCGCTATACCTGTCGTGCATCTCGAAATAATGTTATTCAGTGGTCCCTTGTAGTAAAACTATACACGTTTGGCTGGGAAAACTAACAACGATAGTGTGTATTGTATAGTAGAAATGTATGTACTCTCTATAGAGATCAAGCTTGAAGAATACCTCGAGCTAACCATATCGACATACAACAAAACTTTTAGCTTGTAGCGGGCCCGTTCCGTTGTATATCTCCATAGCGGAATTGGATATCAACTCCAGGGGTCGTAGTGCTACGTATGCATGTAACTATGAAGGAAATCTGGAGAACTGCTTGAACATCTTGAAGTCTCATATTATTACCAGCTCAATTGCTGGGCCTCATCGACGTCGCTAAAATTGATAGTAGTCTTACGTAGACCCTTGAGCATGAAGTTAAGGTTAATGATCGTCTATCAAGACTCTGGACAGGGTTGTCATGATTCGTGGCTTTACGAACGCTGCCATCTGTACAAGTCAGGAAATTGCTTCAAGGGGCTTCCCACGTTGACGAGAAAGTCAATTTTGCGGCTAGTCCCTCTGGACATGGGGAGGATCTGGAGAACTACCAAATGTCAGAACAGAGATTTTCGCAACTAAGTACGGATTTGGAGTAGACAAAAAGATAAAATTGAAAACCCTGGACCTCGTACGGCATTATCAGCAAGATCTCTAATCAGCTGTCGTCTGTGCCACGCTGGCGAATGGATTATCAGAGAGCGCAATTGTTCATTAACCCAGGGTCTTGACAGGGGCGACTATCACTAGTACTAG
This sequence comes from Whalleya microplaca, assembly GCA_022497155.1. Classification (NCBI taxonomy): domain Eukaryota; kingdom Fungi; phylum Ascomycota; class Sordariomycetes; order Xylariales; family Xylariaceae; genus Whalleya; species Whalleya microplaca. The sequence goes on along the minus strand of MU385714.1, from coordinate 595,780 downwards.
CCAGATACCAGAGGAAGATCCAAACTTCAACGTGAGTCGGCTGACGATGTCGTCTATCGGGCATATCTTTCCCATTTGGGCAATGCCGATGCAAGTACAGGGTATAAGTTGTGCATGGTGTTCATCGGCTAGGCCAAGAGCAATATTGTGGGGGATACACTTCCTCCTTTTTTCGTGAGCCTACCTATTCCATCTCGTTTCACGGCGGTCAGAGCTCATTGCTCCACGGAATTTCCCGGACATTTGGCTCCTTCGTCATAGTGTTGCGAAGAGCTATGGCTCAGCCTCTATGTTAATTGAGATGTGCCCGGGCCCCCAGGGCAGTTTCTCGTGGAATACATAGTTTAATAATCAGATAATCTAGTCCGTACTCCATTCCTTAGCTCCCTCTCGCCAAGTTGCTCGTTTACCTGGGCGCACAAGGGTCCTACCAACTATAGAGTCGCAACAGAGACTATAATGAGTGAGATCTTAACGAGCGGGGCCGTGATCATCTCGGCTTGCGGCTCGCCGAAGTGTCACTAATCTCAATATCATTCATCTCAACAATCAGTTTGTAATCAAGACTGCGCCCTGGGAGCCGCTACAGCACTATTGTCACCTCTCCCATGGGCCTCCAACCCTTTCTTGTTCTAGGGCATCGGATTGGATCATGAGGATGTGCCGATGAGTTTAGACGCACGCCCTCTGCAAAGAACACTTACACGTCTACTGCGTAGTAGGTAGTATATACGGGGTTGTATTGAAGAGTCTCGGGGTCAATTATGAGCGAAGGAAATTGCAATGACATACTTCATACCCCCTCGTTACGTGTCGTGTTGGCACTCAACCACATGCACACACACGGAATAGCTTTCATGTGACCAAGTCATGCTGCAGCTTACCGGAAAATCACCTCGTCTAAATCGCCATGGAATCCTTCTCCCACACCTGGTCTTACGTGAGATGGACTGTTATCTGCAAGGTACCAAATTGGGCTGCACAGCGTCAGAACTCCAAGTCTTGCATGTATCAATGCTGGATATGAGAGGCGAGAGGGCGTTTTACGGTCCGTCGAACACGTCTGCCCTCCGTCAAGCAATAATCTTTGAAGGATATGTCCATATTGGTTCCTGCATATGGATCCTCACGACTTTTCTCGGGTCATCTTCGACATTATTGTTTGATATTCGAAGAATCAAGGCGCGGTTGTCTTGTCATCGAAAGCGGGTCAACTTGAGGCTATACGATAGCAGGACTGATGATATCTTACTATCGACATGCTTTATAATATCAAGGACCACTCTCTTATCAGCCTGTTTTGCCAGTAAGCAACTGAAGCTTGTCTATGGCGATCCACCTCGTAGAAGGATTTTTTTTTCGCTAGCGGTCTGACTTCCCAACCCAATTTACCATATAGCAGCTCATCGGTTATTATTGGCGTCGTCAAAAGAACCCCCCTACGAAGCGGTATTTTATATTAGCGCTTCATGAAGAGAACTGGATGACTCCAATTCCAGATCCAAAGGCATGGTCCGTCGTTCTGATTTTGGTCTAGACTACCAGCAAGTGGGTGTCGTCTCGCTGGACCATCAACCAATCGACGCACCCACTGCCCCCAATTCCCAAAGTTTTCATCTCAGCCCTGAGGAGCTAAACCACGATCGGTATCCGCGTCAGATTCAGAATTCCAAAAACGATGTAGTGGCGGTCTGTAGGTGGTGCATCTTCCTCAAGCGATTGGCGGCTAGGAGAAATTTCAGCCGTCCCAGCTCTCTGGGTAAAGGATCTCTAGAAGCTAGGTTAGTCGAGACGGCGTTGCCCTATGTATTCGATTCCTAACCAAGGACCGAGGTGAGGGTTGGTGGCTGGCTGGCATATTCTCTGCTGATGGATCACGTTTGGCAGGCTAAGCCATCATATACATATTTGAAAAATATGTTGGCAGGCGGTTAGGTAGCTTTGCGAACCTCGGAGGTCATGACGAATAGTAGGAGACAAAAAAATGCTGTAAGGTTTCATAGGGCTACCTGCATGCGCAACATCGTATCGTGGATCGTCAGTGTACTGACTTACTGTACCGATCACGAAAGAGGTTAAAGAGGCTGAAGAGACTACTGCGTAGGTAATAAGTTAACGACGATCCAAGTCGCAAGATTGCACCATCGTGTACAATATAGAACTAGCTTAATAGCCTCTTGCGCTTAGACCCTCAATATGCCAGTCCCCCCGGATCAAGCTAGCGCCGAGAGTATTAACTTTGCAGTAGTAGGGATGAACCCTGATGGAAAAGACCCTGCTGCCGGATATGTACATATCGTGGATGTTCAACTCCACCTGAAAGCCGTGCGCTGCTCGTCGCGCGCCGTCCCTTGGTGCTATTTTTGACCTTAGCCTCGGAGCTCTGAGGCGTCGCGAGGCCCGTAGTTCGGGAATTGCTTTTAGCCTCTCTCACTCAGCGAGCTCCATTGGCCTGCCACACCGTCGGGCGCGTGTTGGTGGTTCGCCAGAGGTACGACTGAACCTGCGGCGAGAAATTGAACGAGGGGCGGCGCAGACAATGCCGGCCATAGTTATTTCCCAGCGCTCGGGAGCCGAGTGAGATAGCGACATCTTGGCCTGCTCTCTCTCATTGTTCATTGGGTACCATGGGGATCATCTGGTTCATGCACATGTTCTTGCCGACCTTCACTGAACCCGGCGTCTCGCCCACCCCTTGGGTTCCTTAAAAAAAGAAAATATGACATGTTCGTTTCCCGAGGAAAACCAATAAATGATGTTGCGTCGTCGTCGTAGTCCGTTTCTGAAACTAGGAAGACCGACACACAACTGAACAGCCGGATTAGATCGGGATATTAGACGCATGCGTGGCTCAGTTCCTCCTCTGGTGGAACCAAGCTCTACTACATGTACATAGCATACATCATTACGGTATCGTACCATTTAGACATTGTGTGTGGGGGTCTCTCGTCATATATCGACACTTATTAGACTTGCGGGCCGAGTTGACATCCGTTCGAAATACCGTCCGGTGCGTAGCTCTAGCTGGTACTCCGTTTCGGCCGAAACACATGCTCCATCGTCGGTTACCTGTCAGTTGTTGGCTAGCGTCAGGTGTTCGCATGCGCATATGTAGGAGAGATGTGACATCTTCTACGCAGTAGTCTGTCTCCCCCTCTCTCCCCCCTTGCCGTAGTAGATGCAAAATTCGGGGGATAACGGCGAATATTCGGGTCTGAGAAGCCAAGTCACGTTCGACCTACACAGTAACATAGATAATCTGGGTGCCTGTATCAATAGCGTCCGTTGGAAGTGATTCGTCAGCCATGAAGAAGACACCCTTCTGCGGGGCAAATGGTAGGCTGTCCTATGGAGGTACTGTCTTTCGATTTTTATTAATCGAAGAAGCACCTCTGCCGCAAATGACCTATCTGCACGGGTTACCCTGATAGCTTGATAACGGACATAGAATGTGACCTCGACGAATCGCCGAGCTTCCCGCAAGGTATGAAGTTGTTGTCCAGCAGATCGACTAGGAACCCGACACTCGATACTGCCAACTGCATACGTATATCCTAGATAACTCGAGCTATTGTCACTGGCCCAGACTGAAAGACGGGACAGATGGACAGATGGGGCACGGCATCTGCCTAGGTTATCTTGGTTTGGGATTAAGGTCCCCTGCGATCACAAACGTCGTGCCTGAATAGCGTCAATCGCTCAATACAAGTGGTCCCCCCTCCCCCCCGTTTGCTCACGGGCTGCCGAGACGCTTGTTAGATCTTCTATGATTGTATCGCGTGCGACCGCTCCACTCACACAATCTCCATCTATCCTATCTATCGAGTTTTAGATATCCCACATGCTCTGGACGCATGCCATACCTACCGGCGAGATAGCGTTCGGGATAAGACATGCGCATCCCACGCGGACCCTCCTTTCAATTTCGAATCTTGGTTTTTCCGTGGTTCTAGCCGGGCTGGGTGGACGCAACGACATCAGGGTCCTCTAGTAAGACTGGTTCTACTCGTTCAGGAAACCCGTGGTATTGCGCCGGCGGGGCCACAGCACCTGAGGTCACAGTGGTGAGCACTATATCGTACGTAGTGGTGTGGCAAGGTTTCAGACGACGACACGGCCGACGCCTTGCAGGCTTCCAGTATTGAGTGGCATTTGCAGATAGGCAGCGCAGTGCCTTAGATCAGGTCAGCAGCTAGTGTAGCGGACGAGCACGTTATCTAGGTAAGTATGTTAGGCGAAACTAATAATATTCGCGTGCCTCCTATCTATTTCCAAGCGGGCTCTTAAAGACCATGGTTTAGAAATTCGTAGTTTACTGTACAAAATTTCTTTTCTTTGCTACGCGCGACAACCTCGCCATAGGCTTGATTGTGGCGATCTACAGACCAGTCCAGATCAGCCTGCCTGCCGTATGTCATTGATTGACAGTTTGGCTACATAATGGCTCAGCCAGGTTTCTGAATTGTCATTGGACCCTATGCATGTACACACATAGCAACGTAAAGCAGTGTTCGAGCAGCATCAAACGTGAGAGATGATATGCTGTGCATTTTCCCCATCGCTATCTCATGCTGCGCAGAACCGACAAAGACAAATGGCATCAACGACAACGTTGTATTATCATGTATGTACACGGGCATATTAGAGCATATGCTGTCCCAGAACCACCTCGCGATGTTTTTCGGCCGAGTGGACGGCTGGGATAGGTAGAGCAGGCTGGCAGGACGCAATGGCAGATTTCGGGGTCCTGCAATGAGAAAATTTTCTATTAAAGAGGTCCCAGAGGTTGATGGGCGATCGCGTCCTTGCCCGTCTAGAGTACGCGTTCAGGGTCTCATCAGCTGCGGACAACCCAATCGATGTTGCTGGTGCACCAGAAGTATGCAGACACTAGTCCTCGCGATGGCAACTGTATCAGGTGGCGACCCGCAAGGCGAGAAGAAGGTGTGGCACACTGCTAGGCGTCCATCGCCTGCTATGTATGTGTGAGGCCGCAGGACGCAGCGACGAACTATGGCTGTCGAATGGAACCATTTGGACCAATTTGCTTGAAGCGCCTGAGAACCTGCATGGAGATTCCCCCGCCTTTCGATGCAGGTGGAATCGGTTTCGGCCTAGTGTCATCCTCTTGGCTGTGGCAGCCAGCCAGCTTTTGGCTGGGGCTAATCCACGATGGCGAGAGCCAACCCTGGTTAACTGCTGCCAGCCAAGCTCGTCTCAAGCGCTTGCTCAATTGTCCAGTGCTCTTCAGTGGGACCACTTGGCTTGAATCGATGTGGAGTAGAGATTAGAAAAGCTGGGGGATTAACGCGGACAGAACATCTGTTTCGAGGACCTCCCAAGCCTCTGTCTAGAGTTACACAAGACCTACTTACTTTATTGCCGTACTTATAGAAGGAGGAAATTCTAGGACGCTGCAGCATAGTCGCAGATCATTCGTTGGTGGCGTCTTGGTGTTGAAACCTGTGTGGCGCGATCTCCCCCCCCAAGAGCCATGTTGCCATTCTGCAGCTCTAGACTGCTGTACAATATGTACGGAATATACCCCTAGGCCTTGAATGGACATGTAAAGCGTAGTGCCTGGCGTTGACGTTGACATTGACGTCGACGGCGACGGCGTGCAAAGCTTGAACAGAAGGATTGCACATACTGTCGATACTCTGCTAACCTAGTCAAGCATGAACAATGTCAGCTGCTGTCCCAATTGGATCTCCAATATCAATGTCTCTATTGGGGAACCCGTGATGCAATGTTGAAGGGTCCCTCCATCTCAGCCCTTTCCCCGTGATTCTCCCGGAAAGGTCGGAAATCGCCTGGTCCGTCGATGTAAGGTACCGCTCGTAGTGGATGTGGGCAGAAACCCATGAAACCCATGACAAAGATTGTGTCCTGGACGCTCTCTCCCTCTGTGTCTGTCTCTTCAGCACTAGCGCCGCTGTAGCAGTCAAGTTTTGAAATAGGCACGATGATGTCAGAAGCCTTGGGAACAATAGGCCGGCTCTCTCACACCTACCTACCCCAGATTAAGGTTTTTCGGAGGCCGGATTTCATCCAGGAGACCTGGCTTGCCTGGTACTGCTGCTGTAACGCCGATGGTGGTATGTGGCATTTGACGATCACGCTTCTACTATATCCTTCGTGAATAGCGTCTGCCCCTCCCCCCCTGCGGGCGACGACGTTGGCGGCGAGACCAACAGGCAGAGGAGGGTATAATACGAATGAAGTATTGCGGATGGGGTGAATAGAAGCTTCTTGGTCGGAGGGTCATTATGATTGGAATATGGTGAGAATGGTTGTAATTGCGATGCCACCTTGGGACGATTTTCATAAATTGCCATCTTGTCTGGAAGTATAGGAGAGCCAATGAGGAAGCTCCCATGAGGTGTGCTCTCTAGGCGCATGCAAGACCTGCAGCGAGCATGATGGGAGGTTTACATACTGCCTGGCTGCGTCGACTGCGTAGGTGGTCGTGGTGGTCTTATGCGGTCACTTGGATGGTCTTGTATGGTTCGATATCGTGTAGAGGTTGGCTGTTCCCCGCGTAAGAAAGACTGGGACGCAGTCTGCAAGTGCAAGACTCCCTGGAGGTCCAATGCTGCAATTCGACGGATTCCACTTTTACTACTGTTTAGTCCTCGCCCATTTGCATAACTCAATTGCGTACGCATACCTACCTTACCTATACGCTGGGCAATGACCGTATAGTATAGGAGGAGGTAGCTGGTAGCTACTAGGTTAGTAGCTAGTATGTAGGTAGTATTGTACAACCGTACCTACATGCATACATATGTATATACGTACATACATACACAGACCTTACATACCTAACTTACATACATACGTACGCCTTGTCTTGCCCAGCTTGTCAGACAGACAGACTAATAGCCGACTGCCTGCTTGCCAGCCTGCCAGCCTGCCAGCCAGCCTGCTTGCCTACCTACCTGCCTGCCTGTAAGTTGCCTGATCGAAACCCCATTGATTGATGTAATGTATGTTGGTATGTACGCAGGGCGGGTTACTATTGCAATTGGGAAATTCCGGCTGGTTAATTGACGATCGCGCACTCGCGATGGCAACCGTGGTCGAAGGTGCAGAGGTGTTCATAAACCCCCACGGGTTCCACTCCATCTTCAATTCCGTCTCGCAGCTTGTTTGGCCTGAAAATAGGCAATGACAGTCTACATAGTATGTATGTCGTATGTCGTATGTTATTAGGTTGTATGTTGTAGGTCGTGCGAAGACACAGGTAGGTAACGGGAATTCTCGCTTAGGCCGGAATTTGAGGATAATGCAATCTTGTTGTTACCAACCAATACATCGACAGCATAGCACTATACAAGCTCACATAAAACTGTGCATAGCTTGACTAAACATTGCAATAAGACCGGGTGGCCAATGGGAGCAACGGGAGAAGGACTACGTAGTTGAATACTATTCATGAACGATATTATGCGAAGACAGGAGTGTGTCCGTCTGTTGTATCGAGGACATGAGCCTGAGAATGTCTGATGACTCTTCAAGAGTGGTCTTATTACCTTTGAGGCCCCATAGTCGCACTATGGACAGCCCATGGGCGTGCGCTCTCCACGTATAATGGACTATGTACCTATAAATGTAGGTACGTAGTACATGTGGCACTTACTAAAACATCAAAGAGTCACTCCCTTCGCTATGAAAAAAAGATCGGCTTTCATTAGGCTTTTCAGAGTCACATAATGATCTTGGTAAATTGTGAAATATTCTGAGGGCCGCCTAAGAGATGTAATCAATCTACATAGTACAGACTACTATGTACTTAGTAGTAGTTTCCTAACCTAGGACTGTTTAGAGAAAGGCTCTGCCTGTCTGCTTGCATTGCTGTAACGAGAGAGATGGTGGGTCCCTTGAGGGAGAGGGAGACGGAGAGGGAGAGGGGCGTGCATTTTGTAAATGCATACATACATAACAGAAGCGAAAATTATCTCTCACACACCCCAGTCTCTTACCATCCTGCCATCATTCCAACCCTCGCACCCCCCCCTTGTTTGATTCTCACACTCCTCAAGCAGAAAATTTTCTGGTTGTTAGATGGGCCCCCCCTGTTCCGTACCTCCGTACCTGCTGCTGGTCCTCAGTCACGATCGGCAGCAGGTTCGGCGCTAGATCAAACAAGGCCTAGCCCGTCTGTGAAAGGGCAGAAGGGCTGCAAGGACAAGGGTGACCCTCACCCCCCAGTCCAAGGTCGCAAGTGGCTCCACCGAGGCCATAAACCCATGTCTGTCTCGGTGGGTCCCTCTTGTCTTTGCTGATCGAAGAGCTCGCTGATGTGACTGACCTTCGATGCATCCATCCCAACCAAGAAATGGCACTTGTACCTACGTACCGCTGTCCAGGCTGTGTGTTAGTCCGGCAAGCTTGATACAAATGAACCTCGTCTCCTCCGAACCTTTCCAGATCTGCCCACTGCCTACAACTATTTACACTTCGCACCACTCTCTTTCTCCCTTTTTCTGCTTTGCTGATCCGCTATTGCGTGCTTCATTGCAACAACCGTGTAGGACATGATACAATCCCCCACTGCTTTATAGGACCAAGTCCCCCCCCAAGCAAGACAATCCGGTCTCGTCATCCCGCCTCGAATACACGCCACACACAAACTCGATTCCGCTGAGGCTTCACTTCCATCCTTCTCACTTGAACGGGGCCCAATAGTCTTGGAAGTTATAAGACAGTGGAGCAGGCTCTTCTCGACAACGATCTGGTTATAAAGTTCTCGCCTTCCCACGCTACCACTCAACCATCGACTTCGTTCATCCCGAGTAATAAGGGCCGTTAACAACAACAACAACATCAAACACCAACTGCTCCTCGCACATATACCGGACCAATACCAACTACCACACAAGATGTCTGCTGATCTGTCCTGGGAGCCCGAGTTCTGCCTTGCCTGCGACAGGCAAACGGACGGTGCTACCTACTGCTCGGAGTCATGCAGACTCTCCGACTTTGAGAAGACATCGTCTACGGCGAGTACGCCCGCCAGCACACCAGGACTTGCTAGTCCGTCCTTCAACTGGACGGCCCCGAGGGCTCAATCCAAGTTCTACCTGTCGCCTGCCTACGACTTTAGCAACGCTCAACCGTACGGCTCGACTCCGCTACCGCAATCCTACCTGTCTCAGCGTTCAGAAACCTCGACATCCTCGACCCGTGTCCTGACCCCGTCGAGCTCACACAGCAGCCTTTGCTCCCTGCGAAGTAACTCTTCAGGGAGCGATGCCACGCAATTGTCGGACAAGGCGAAGAAGCAGCTACGAGATTACGCGAGCTCCTTCGAGCATGCTCGACCACAACAGCGACGACGATCGTACTAGACTAAGGATCTGCCAACACAAGGCCGTCGTCTCATTACGACAGATGATCCCACGTTCTAGTTGTTACAACTAAAACCAGCATGTTATTATTATCGCTTTTACGGATTTTTATCACACGACTCACTCATTTCAACATTTCCTTTTTTCTCGAACAGAACGATAAAGCATAAGGAATAAGCCGATACCATCTGTTACTCTGTTGTATAAGAGCATCTTCTGGAGCACAGCATTATTAAAAGTTTTGGTCATTTTGGGATTCTGTCTTCGACTTGTTTCCAGCCGCGGGGCGTACAATTGGGATGGGCTTTTCGGTACGGGCATGGTTATTGTTGTACCATGATACAATATCGAGATATCACTTGTTTTTCTACTGCATGGCATAAAAGATGCCGGGGTCTAGGTTTTCTACGGGGTTAGGAATCGCACAAGGCGACGGCTAGATCACCACACTGGCTCGAGCTATGTGCTTTTGGGAGCCGTCGATATGGACGAGGGCGTTAGAGTTGGGCAACCAGCCGTGCTAGGCTTCCTGGCACAGGCTCATCCACATGATCGTGGATTGATGGGTCTTGTAACTTATTTTTTAGGCACGTAGGACTAGGCCTACGCTGCCTCTCCGGACGCCCTACATTGTGTAGGGTGGGAAGGAGATTGGTTCCTAAAGAAGAATCAAAATAACAGTACAATACCCTCCATATAAACGTATCTGTCTTCTTTCGCTACTGCTTGTGAAATTCGTCTTCGTCTTGTCGCCTGATTTGCAAACTTTCTGACAAGCTCGTTTGAACTTGAGTACAGCAATGATTAAGCCTACATTGATTATAAGGCACACGGGTGTTTACGACTCCGTGAACCTTCCTGATGGGGGAATCATTCAGATCGCTAACATCTCCAGGCGGGAGCTCCCTTTGATTCTGTGGGGAGAATGTCGAAATCGGCAGGTAACTTTGGGTGTATTGCGCAGAATCATTACGCAGTATGTCTGTTTGGTGGGTCTTTCACGATGTGCCAGGTTTGTATGTTCACGTTTTCCCCGGATGTGATTGATCGTCAGGCCATCTCACTGAAGACGCAACGCCTGATCGCATCGCCAAGCCGAATTTTAACGACGCCCTTTTTTTCGACGTCAACATGAATGGTGTACACAGTCGGGCAAATATCTAGTTCCACGACTGCATATTTCGCAATTCAATGCTTCTCTTCGCTAGCTACTCCATATCTTGGCCCCAACTGCCCGCCGGAAGCTCAAGTCCCAGCCCAATTCCAATGTGCCGGTCTAGGTATTGTATGACTGTCCTTGTGTGACACGCTCTGATCATCAATCGGCACGGGTCGTTGATGAGTCTTGGGAGCTATGGTGGGGAATTTCGTTTCACTACTCATTCTGGGCGAAATATTCTCTATTACATAAAATGACTGGAGTCTCCCTACGCCCGCACAGTGAGAAGGGCGGCTCACAATCGCCGATGGAATGAAATAATAGTAAATTAAATTCATACAGGACTAGAGTGCCCTCCCGACTTCCCAGCAAGGCCGGCTGGGCATGATGCCATTATGGTGCCGCCGACAACGGACTTGCGCCATGCACATACTCAACTTTGCGTCAACTTCATAATTAATATTACGGGAGACTACGGAACCACTCGTCCCTGCTGAGGCAGAAGCAGCCGGATCCCGCCGGCTCTTTTTAGCTGTGTAGACGCTGAACAACTCATCATATTATTAGCAATAGCACCCGTCCACTTCTTTCTGGGTTTCGACCCATCAGCATGAAATACACTAACCAAGTTTTGGAACGACGCTTGAGAGAAAGGCAATGCTAACAGGATGCAATCGTACATATATATGTACCAGCGTACGGGAGGTCGAAGACTGGATGTAAGTGGCTGACTAGCGCCAATTGCACCGGCGTCAGCAAAAGGATCTCCCGCATGAGACGCCAACGGACACTATATATTCGTTCATTGGGCATTGTCTCAAAAGGCATCGACTACGGTGCTTTATGCCAGCTTATAGGCTGAATATGGTTTATACTTTTCGACTATGGAAGCGTAAGCAGCCAGCGTCGATCTAGGCCAACCTACCTGCTGGGGGTGTGTGTAGTTAGACTATATTACGTATTATAGACGTAAGCCTTTAGGCTTACACTAATAACTTAGACTAGCTTAGAACTTAGAAACTATATACCCTTATAACTATCGAACGTTTTCTAGTTTTTCGGGCCGGAAATAAATTAATCGGAAGCATTATCGGAGTTTTGTTGTGATTTTTAGAGGTTTTAATTTATTAAGACCCTTGTATTTTTGGCTTGTTAGTTTTATATATTTAAATGTATAATTAGTGTATAAACGGCGTGTATATAAGACGTACATATTAGAACATTTCCAGAAATATACTTTAGCGCTTATTTAAAACGCATTTAACGCGTATTATTGCTTGTCGCTAACGAGCCTTTATATAATATCTCGCGATTAAGTTTATTATTTTATATTTTTTATTTTTAGTTCGTCGGACTTAAAATTACTCCCGTTATATAGCTCGGAGCTTGCGCTGTTTATTTTATCTATTAAAATTAATTAAGCAATTACGTAAATTACTACCTGGCTTAAAAAGCTGAATATATTATTTATAAATATTTATTTAACTTAATAAGATATCGAGTCTTTAACGATTTTGCGTTAGCGGCCTTGATTTTATATTTATTTATATTAAATTATTAATATTTAGCTTAATTATCCGGGCGTTAAACCTTTATTTTTTTTTGCGATAAAAGCACTTTTATTTTTGCTATATTTTATAATTACAGGAAGGTTTATAGCGTCTAAAAAAAGTTTTAAGTTAAATATAACGTTTATATATATTAGTTATAATTCGCTTTTTATTAATTAAATAAAGGAAGGAGCCCTTTTATATCTACTTTTACCCCGCTTTAGTAATCCAGTCTTAAAATTATTTATAAGTTTTTAAAACTTCTTGCGGTAATATTATAACGCTTATTTTATATCGTCTTAACATTTTTATTCCCTTAAACTTATAGGTAAATTTATTAGTTAAACTGATATATATATTTATTTATCTTTTATATCTTTTATATATATATCTCGCTTTTATATTTGGCGTATTATATTTTAATTATAAAATAAGGTTGATTTCGGTAACCCTAATTAGAGATTTCGGATATAGCCTTTAAAGCCTTTAATATTATTAATACTTCTGGCGGTTTTAATAACCTTAAATAGATTTACTATAGTAATTATACCTAATTTTAATTACTGTAGTCGCTACAGTAAAAAAAATGTAGCCTTTTATTAGTTAGCTTGGCTCCGCTAGAAATTTAAGCGGGCTAAATATACGAGTAATAATATTATAGTCTCGCAGTATATTTAGGCTATAAATATATTGTCTAAAGGTAATATTGTTACGTTTATTAATAGTAACCCGTAAATTTAAGCTGTCTTAAAACGGGTATATAATAGCCTAGCTAATATTACTAACGTTAGCTCGGTAAAATAAGTTTTAAAAGATAAATTCCCAATTTAGCTAATACAGAATGTATGGGGTGGAGTAGTATATTGTACGAAAGATGGAGATCCAGCATTTAAGTTGCAGCTCCGCTGCAACCTAAATGCTTAGGATCTCTTATCTTTTTTATCTACCTTATCTTATCTAAGCTAAGCTAGCCCTGAGGGATAGGGGCCCGTAGGGCCCCGTATCATTAGCTAATAAATAAATCGGTAGTATAACCTAATAAGAAATTAAAGTTGCTATTTTAAGCTGTAAATAAACCTTTAGTTAGGTATTACTTTAAAACCTAAAATCTAATAAAATATATAAATGCCCGGGATACATTTTAGGGCGTTATAGCCGCTATTAATTCCTTAAGCAGTTTAGAAACGTTTACGCTAAAAATAGTAATTAATTGATTTATAAGCGGACTAATTAACTTTTCCCTTTAGTAAAAAGCTATTAATAAAAATATTTATAATGCTTTATCTTTTTCGGCTTATTATAAAACCGTTAAAAATTATTAGACTATTTTTAAAGCTAAAGCCTTAATATAAAAGCAGATAATAAATAAGTTAAAAACTTAAATAATAAAAAAAGTAATTATTAACCGAATGGGTATCCCGGTAGATTAAATATTATAAAATATTTATTTAGTTATTATAGCTAGTATAAATTAAGCTAGATAAAATAGCTACCTTATGTAGTTTATAAGGCCTAATAATTAACCGGCCTAATTTTTCTAGGCTATATTATAATAGCTGCCTTTTTTTATAGCTATAACCCCATTACTAGCTTGTCCGCTTTAGCCTTTTTAGATTTAGCTACTTTAGTTTTAATTACTTCCCCCGGCTAAAAGTTAAGATTAAGGTTAGCAGTAACGGTAATATATTATTTTATAAAATTATTAAAACCCTAATAATTATAAGCAGAACTTTTAGGGAGCTAATTTTAATTATTAAAAAAATATAAATTTTAGGAACAGAAAAAGCTATAGTAATAAATATAATAGACGCGGTAATACTTATATCGATAGACGCGGATATACGCTAAATCTAATTTAGTAATATCTCGAAACTAGTTTGCCTTTACCTCCCTATACCTAATCTAGTTACCTTATAATAAATAAAAATTATTAGCTTTTTTTAAAAGGCTGTATATGCTTTAGGTATAGTAATAAGTCTTATATTTAACTTAATTATATAGTTTTTAGGGAGAAATAGCTCGAACGCTAAGAAAGCGCTTATTTTAAGGCTATAATATATTCGGCTTAAACTATTAAGCGAAATAATTTTAACCTAATAAAAGTGTTTTTACGTTTTATATAATTATATTATAGCTAAATGTTAGAAAATAATGCTAAGTTTAGAGGAAACGAGGTAGACTTTTTTAAGACTATCACTTATAAAAAGGATTTCGGGGAGGGTTTTATAATCTAACTGGGCTCGGCTAATTGTTCTTTAGTTGCGGGATTAATTATTAATTAGGCTAAAAAGCTAAGTAAGGACTTTAAAGCTAAAGTTTTTTTATTATAAGTTTTATTATTTTTAATTTTTTATTACTTTAAGAAAAAAAGGCGTAAAGGGAATACGGTTATTCCGGTTAAAACTATATTTATTACTAATAATAAATAAGCTGGGAAAGTAGGGAAGTATAAGTCCGTAAAGCTTAAAACTAAGGTTACCTTTTATAAATTACGTAAGATTTATAGTTATAAAAATAAGGGGCTATTTAATTAGTAAGCTTTTATTAAAGTTATCGAGGTTAAAATTAGCTTTATAAATCTTTTTTAAGTAAGCCCTAATAGAGCTTAAGTCTTAAAATATTTATTAACGCGAATTAATGCGAAGATTTAAAAAGCCGTAAAGCGTATAGCTTTTATAAAAAAAAAGACGGTAAAAGTAAAGTTTACTACTATTATTTAGCCTGCTAAAACTTATTGGTTTATTTACGTTATTAGATTTAATAAAAATAGTTATATAATAATTTATATATTTCCGGATATTTCGGTTTAGGCTAATTAAAGGTCCGACGTTAACTTAATTTTATTTCGGCTAACTAACTGTTTCGGCTTAACCCGTAGGCTTTTAGCTAATATTGGAATAAAGGAGCTTTATATTTTTACCTTAAATAATCAGTCGGTTTAAGTTAAAGAGTTTATTATATTTAATACCGGAGTATACGGTATCTGGAGATTTGTTTAAGCTATTATATATTTTATTAAAAGAAATAGCCCCGATAGCTCGGTACTACTTCTAGGGCTTTTATAGCTTTAGGATATAATAGCTTTTATTAACGTATAAGCTAGCAGCCTAATAATTAAAGACCTAGGTGAAAAAAAAAAGTAGGTATTTATTAAAGGCCCGATTTTAATATAGTCTAAAATTTATAAACTAGCCTTAACGTAAGAAAAACCCCCCTTAAACTTACGCCCGGATAACCTCGCTTTAGGTGCGGATTTCGATAAGTATAATTTAAATAATAGCTTTAATTCTAACTCGAGCTTTAAATTTTTTATTATTAAGTAGTCGGGAAACTAGATTTTCGGTTACGATTATTTAATTATGTCGGAAAACTATTTAAAAATTTGCATTTTTATTATTATTTTATAATAGCAATTTTACGGATTTTAATTAACGTATATATATCGATAATACCTCGCGAATTTTTAGGTTTACTAGCTAATTTAATATATAGTTAGTATAATTAGCTATTTTGTTATATATTTTAACTCATTTCGGCAAGGTGGGGTAAAACGGCGTATAAGAAATTATAAAGCCTTTTTGCTACTTTGCTTTTTAAGGCTATTTTACTTAAGGCTTAAGTTATAGCAGGTAAAATATAACGCCTCCCCCTAAATAATAAAGCTAAATATTAGACTAAACCTGTTTTTTTCCTTACTATACGCCGAATTATATAGCTTAATTTAATTTTTAAGGCCGAAATATTTAATAGCTAAATTAAAACCTAGTTCTCGACTTTAAGAATCAAGTTGGGCTATTTAATCCCTAAAGAGTTAAAGGGTAAAATTATACGCACGTTTTATATATATTTTAAAGGTTTAAATGTTATATTTATCTTAAATATAACGTTTATAAACCTATATATTTATAGAGTCCGGTTAAAAAATAGTGTTCGGCCGTAAAATAAATTAAAAAAAAAGTACTAGATTTTGCCCCAGAAATACTAGTTAAATTAATTAATTTAAAAAAGGGTTAACGCTAGTATATATAAATTAATTATAATAATAAACGGCAAACTTTTAGATTAGGCGAGCTAGCCTGTACTAATAATTAAAAATAAAGATATTATTAACTTTAATTTTTAGATTAAGTTTTATTTAACTTTTAATTACCGTAACGTTAAAGAAAATATGCCGGGTATAAATATTACCTTATTAGTTAATATATATAATTATTTATTAAATCCGAAAATTAGCTTATTTTTAACTTTTAATCTTAAATATATATATTAAATTATTCCGGTTTACCTAAAGGACAAATATATATTTATTTTTTATATTTTTAGCTTTTTTTAATTATAACTTACTTAAATGCCTTAAGGCTTTTAAACTATTAGCTTTTTTATAACTAAACTTATAACTATAGCCTTAAGTTTTATACCGTCTTTTAACCCCGAGCCTTTACTACTAATACCCGGGACCCTTAAAACAGTTAGCTTTTATAGAACTTATATAAATAATATTTTTATTACTTATAAAATATTTAAAGAGTAATAAGACTTTATAAAGTTTTATTTATTTCCGAGATTACTTTAAGCTCGCTTAAAGTTATTTTATAAAAAAGTCTGCCTAGGTTTCGATTAAATTATTATTATAGGGGTTAGATATTATATAAAAAGGGCTTTAATTATTAAGTCGGAGCGGTTAGAAAAACTTAAAAATTAGCCTACCTTTATTAATTAAACGGGCGTAAGAGCTTTTTTAAAAGCAGTTAGCCTTATTCGGAAGTAGATTAAAAACTATATAAAAATATCCCGACTTTTGACTAGATTTATTAGTAATATAAAATAGAAATAGCAGGAAATTAAGGCCTTAGCTTTTATATTATTAAGAAAAAAAATATCAGACGTTATAGAAATATATAATTACTTATTTAATTAGTTTATAAATATTTACGCAAATATATCTGCCTTTACCGCCGGCTTTTTAATAACTTAAATATAGGAAAAAGTTTAGTAACCCTTAGTTTATAATAGCTTTTTGTTTACGAAAACCTAGAGGAATTACGGCATTTATAAACGGGAGTTATATAATATAGTCGAGTTTGCTCGATAATATAAAAAATATTTTATTTTATCTCTAAAAGTTATATTTGTAATTTATACTAACTATAAGCCCTTTATGTTTTTTTTAAATTCGGTTTATTATAAGGATATTTACGTTAAATAAGCTAGAAAATTAAAAATATTTAATATTAAAATTTCGTATATTATTAGCTTAAAAAATAAGATTATTAACGCCTTATCCTGGATTATCTTCCCGGATAAAAAATGTCAAAATATTTCTTACTTTATTTATCTAAATTTTGTAAGTAACGCAGGGATATAAGTATAGAAAAACGGTATAAGGAGATATAACGCTTTTTTTAAAACCCTTAATAAAAAATAAGCTAAAGACCTAATAAATAACTTATATTATTAAGTAACGGAATTTAAACTTATATTAGCCTAGGTTTAAAGTAATGCCCTTTATAAATATATAAGTTTGCTCGGGAAAATTATACTTTAAATAAAATTAATTAAAACTAAGGATCCGTAAGTATTAGTTATATTTAGCTTATCTATATTATTTTTATAAAGTAACGAAAATATTCGATTACCTTTTAAAAAATCCTCTTACATTAAGGAACCTTAATATACTAAAGTTTTTAAACTATTAATTTATGCGAGAACGGGTTACTTTAATAAAATAACCGTTAAATTTTTATTAAACCGAGTAAGATAATTTTATATAATAAAATCTAGGTTGGAATATTATAAATAGGGAATTTAAAAACGATATTTATATCGAGATAAAATAGCCGAAACCTTATATAAGGCTTATAATAAAGCTAGATATTTTTTTACCGTTATTATATTATAGCGACTAAATAGGACTATATACTAGTTTATAATAGCTAAAAATACTCGGGATTATTATTTCGGCTACTTAGATTATATAAAATTTGGTTTATTTAAGCTTTTAGTTCCCTTTTTAATCTTTATTATTTTTGTTTTTAACTAAATATTAGTTGCAAACTTTCTTAAGCTTTTTCTTTTTTTATTTGGAAAGAATACTTATATTTTTACTATTATTTATTATTTCTTACATTATAGCTAGGGCTTTCCTGCCTTAAATACTACTGCTAAATTAGCGATAAATTGCCTTAAAACCTGGAAATAATAAATAGGCACTATATTTTTAGCTTTTTATATAAACCCGGGCTTAGTTTTTATATTTATTAAGTTTAACGACTTTTTATTTACGTAAGGAATTAAATTAATAAATTCTTTTTTTAAGTTTTATAAATCTATAAGGCTTATAAAGGTATTTAATAAGATTATATAAATGATTTTAAGCAAATTTATATCTAAATAGATTTGATAATTTTAACCCGGGATTATTATAAAAACCGAATATGCCTTTTTTGATTAGAAAGCTTGACTACTTAAAGTTATAAAATATATAAACTCGAGATATATAGTATTTTTAGGTTAGTTTTTGTTCGAAATTATATATAGCTATTTATCCCGAGGTTCTTTTAAATTAAAATATTTTAATTTAAATATTACCCGGCTACTATCTAACTTACGGGATAGTTATTTCGTATTCCCAAAAGCCGAAAAGCTAGATAATCTTGTAATAAGGTATATAGTAAAAATTTAATATTGCCGAAAAACTTTACAAAAGGTTACCGAAAAAAAAACTAAAAAACAAAGGCGGATTTATAAAACTAAGATTCCGAAAGTTGACGTAAAAAACCTAGTTATATTATATTAAAAAAGCAAGCCTTTTAAACTAACCCCCGTATAAAAGGGACCGTTTATTATTAGTTATAAATCGGGTTAACTGTTATTTAAATTTTATAACTTTAATAGAAATTTTATATCCCGGTATAACTATTATAAAAATAATTTAAAGTTATTTAAGCCTAGAACTAAATATTTACGTTAATTTAATAACGTTTAGGTTTTTTTTTATTAGAACTTTAAGAAATAACGAGCCGGGAGGCTCGATTTGCTTTCTGTAACTGGAGTAATAACGATAAATATATATAATATATTATATAAGTTATTATTATTTTAAACTATAAAAGTTATAAGGTTAAAAATAGAAAAATATACGAAAATTATAAAAATTATTATTTTAAACTATAAAAGTTATAAGATTAAAAATAGAAAAAAATATAAAAAATGTAAGGTTAAAATTGTTTGGTTTAATAATATAAAAAATATAAAATTAAAAATAGAAAAAAATACGAGAAATATAAGGTATAAGGTTAAAATTATTTGGTAAGCTTGTTTTAGAATTAGTAATATTAAAATTAAGCTAGTTTTAAAAAAGTATTATATAAAAAGTATTAGAAATAACCTAAGCCGTAAAGTAGTTTAAAAAATATAAAGACGTTAAGGTTATTTAAAGAATGTTTAAAAAGTAGTAAGGTTAAAAATGTCGGCGCTAAAAATATCGGTAAATTATAACTAAACTTTTGGCCGATTATAGCTAAAGTAGCGGAAGATTATAGCTGGATTACGGCTATTTAGGGCGTTATTTAAAGGCGTTATCCGGAAAGAAGTTATTACCGCAAATAGGAAAAAAAATATAAAGAAAAGGAAAGAACGGGTCGTAACGGGAAAAGTAATAAGGCCTATTATAGTCGGGGAAAAAATGCGATACTGCCCTTACCCGTATATATAAACCCGGCTTGCCTTTCCGAATCTTTTCTTTCGATTTTTTATATTTATATCCTTTTTATATCCGCCGCCTTTTCGCCTTTTATATACTAACGTTTTACGCTTTATATATAATAACTATATATCTTTTAACCTGCTTAAAGCATTAATGCAATACATTTTAATATTTTAATTATTACGTCTTAATTATTATATCGGTATTTATACGCCGAGATTAATTTATAATATATTATTTCTTATAATTTATATTATATTCCGATTATTTATCTTACGAAAACTATAATAACTTAATTTAACGCGTATATTTTATATCGTTTTATTTAAGCACTATCGATAACCGGTAGTTAGCTTAAAAATAATTTACCCCGACTTAAGTTTTCTTTATATTTAAATATAATTTTTATTTAGTTAATAAATCTTTACTTAAGGTATTTTAGACCCGGGCTTAAGCTGCCTACTAATTTCGAGTTAATGTAGGTAAGGTTTAAAAAAATATTAAAACGTATAAGAAATAACTTTTTTACGAAACGAGCGGAAGGATTTAAGCATTTTATATATATATACGGTTTTATATTTTCTAAGGGTAATTTTAAGAACTCTAGTAATTTGTCCGATTTTATAGTACTTAATAATCGCGTCTTATTAATAAACGAAGTATATAAAGGTATATTTTTATTTAACTTTAAGTCTTTTCGGGAAAGTAAGGATTAGGTATATATTAAGGTTATTATCCCTAAATAAAATTACGAAAAGCTGTTTATAACTCGGTTATATATATTTAAAAAAACTAAGGCTTTAGTTTTACTAAAGGTAAATCTTATTAAAATATTCCCGATATTTATATAATAAGCTTTCGGTAAGTTAAATAAAAAAACCGACGGTACTTTTAAGGTTTTTTCGACTACTAGCGGTACGAATAGCTTTAAGGTTATAGATAATTCCTTAGGCGCTAAATTTAAGCTAAAAGCTTTAGGAAAAAAATTACGCCTAAAATTTTATATTATTTCTTTTATAGCTATATTTAAACCCGGAATGTTAAAAAAAATAAAGGAATATATTTACGGTAATATTAGCGTTTTAAATATAATAATTATAAATTAGGTGGAAAAAGCTAAAGCTAAAGAGACTATTTAGTGGCGAGAGGGACTTTAAACTTTAGCTGTAATTTTAGCTGGCGTAATCCGACCTGTTTTACTGATTAAACTAATTTCGATTACTTAAAGCGGATATATTGCGTAAGATAACCTATTATTTAATAAAGTTCTTATTTTCGTAAGCTATATTATTTTAGCTCGACTATAATTCCAGTTAAATTTAGAGAAGCTTTAGAGATTTATAATTTCGGAAATAATTATTTTTAATTAATTTATTGTTTATAGTTTTTAGTAAGTTTACTATAAGCTAAAAATTATTTATAATAATTTTCTAACCGAAAAGAACGCGCGAATTCCGTTAGAGGTTTTAGGGATTTTTAAGTTTGTTATAATAATACTTATAATATTACGACAAGCTAAAAAAAAGGGCTAGGCGTTTTATCCCAATTTTGCTAAAGTTATAAATATAATAGCCGAATATAAATTCTTATTTTCGGATTTTTAACGGCCTATTTACGTTTCGGATAAAAATACTAACGAAAAAGCTTTATTATAAACGTTTATTAATATTAACTTTTTTCCCAATAAGGTTTTTTTGTTTAAAAACTTAATCGGGATAAAAAATAACCGGTTTTTACTTAAGAAGCTAAACTCCTATAGCTAGATTATATTATAAATCTTTAGGATATTATATAAAAACTTAGTTTTAATTATAGTTAATTAATTGGGAAATATTAAAAATATTTATAAAGTTATAACGTTATTAAATATAAGTAATAAATATAAATAATTAGTTTGCCGGGCGGACTAAAAGAAGTTATATAAATCTGCTTATTTTTACGGTAATTTAAATTGCCTTAAGCTATAGAGCTTACGTAAAAACGAGAATATAACGTTAAATATTTTATTTAATACTATAACCCCCGAGAATAAAGAGGAGATAGTTTTAGCAAATAAACTTTATAAAGCCTTAAACAAGCGACTAAATAAAGCTATAAAAAAAACCGCTTAAGAGAATTTTAGTATTGCTGGAGGCAGGGAAAAAAATATATCTTAAAAACTCCCGTTATTTAGTAAGATATCCGACAGACTGTTTTAAACTAATTTTAGGGTATCTAACTTTTTAAATAAGTCGGCTAAAAAAAAAAAACGGGCTATACGTTTTATAAATACTGGGCCCTTAAGATTTAGTGGCGTTAGATTTTCGACTTTAATATTTAAATCTAACAATATTAGACTTTCGACTGTAATACCTAGATTTAGTAATATTGGACCCTCGATTATAATATTTAGATCTGGTAATATTAAACCTTTAATTATAATACTTAAATCTGGTAACGTTAGACCTTTAGGATTTAAAAGATCGGCGGGGTTAAAGCAGCTTATATAACTTAATAAAAACCCGTTTATAAAAAAGTCTAAAACTAAGGGCCTTTATTTAATAAGCGAGATAGCTAAAAAGCTAATAAAAAGGTTAGGCTTAAATCTATTTATATAAAATATGGCAGGATTTAAAACCGGAGCTGTAATAAAAAGTCCCGTATAGCTAGTAATAATCGGCTAATTTTAGAAATTTACTTAAACTTTAATCGATTATAGCCTAATATTTAAAGGCGATTTAAATTAGGACCTAAGTCCCGAAAAGGTACTTTTTAAGTTTCTAACGCTTAAAATAAAAGTCGGCTTTAATTTATACCTTAAGGAGTTAAACTTAATCCGATATAAAAAAGTCTTAAAAAGCTTTTAGTTAGGACTAATAGATAAGGTTAAATAAGTTTAACGAGCGGAATATAAATAGACATTTAAACTTTAAATACTCGAAACTATTAAGCGAAAAATTAAGGCTAAATGTCGTAAGGATTGCGAAAAAGCTATATAAAATAAATATTTTAATAATTACATTCTTTTCTCGAGCTAAATCTAAAGAATAAAAAGATCGGGGATAATTATATATAATAAGGTTTAATATAAGGCTTAATAAATAGGCTTTTTTAACTTTAATAACTTTAAAAACCGAGAAAAGGCTATAATTATATTTAAATATAACTATTTTAAAGGCCTACCGCAACCTTTTTTAATAGTGTCGAAAAAAAAAGATATTTTAGTTATTTCTAAAAAGTTTAGGGACAAACTAGTTATTATATTAAAGACGAACCTTTAAAAAAGTATTATATTTGTAGCTATAGCACTACTATATAGTTTAACTATTATTTTTAGCTATTTTAAAAATCTTAACTTTTATTTATATAAAAAAAAAGGATTTACGTTTGAGGTTAGGGTTTTAAAAAAACTAGAAAATGTTTTACCGAAACTATTTTAATTCGTAAACTAATTAATTTAAACTTTAGCTTTAATAAACGCTTAATTAAATAGAAAATAAGAATAAATTAAATAAGCTTATAATATAAGATCGTTACGAGTAAAATAACGAAAAGTACGTTAAGTAATTATAAGAGATATTAACCTTTATAAATAAGTGGTGTTTTAATAAAATGCGGAAACGTTATATAATATTTTCTTAAGCTTTTTAATAGACCTAAAACCCGATTTTTGTTATAACTTACGGCATTCTCGATAAATAATAAGCTTTACGGCTAATAGCTTTAACGATATAAATATATAATTCCGTAATTTCGCGAAATTTATATATATTAGGTTTATAATATTTAAGCGCTTTTATTCGGCTACTTAAATTAGACTATTATAATATTATTACTTATATAAAAAAACTCGTTAGGTAAAGCGATAAATTAATTTATAAATAAAGTATTTTAGACTTTAGGTATTATAACGAGATAAAAAGGTTAATTAAAAACGAGTAAAAAAAATCGATCCGTTTTTTAAATTCGATATTAACGTTTTTAGAAGCGAGCTTAAAATTAAGGTCTTAGTTTCGGCTAAGCGGGACTTTTTAAATATATCTAAGCGTATAAAAAACGTCCTAAACTGGCTAACTATAAATATAAACGTAGGAATAGAGATATCGGAACGATTTATTAAAAATAACTTTAATTTTTATTAGGTTAGCCGAGAATTTTATTTTTAAAAAATCACGCTTTTTTATAAGGTTTAAAAGTGGGCTAAAATTAGTAATAAGCGAGGTTATAGCTAAAATAATATAGAGATATAATTACGTTAACTTGCTATTAAGATACGGTAGGGATATATTTAGGATAGTAAGGTGATATTACTATATTAGCTTACTACTAAAAATTATAGTAAGGTTTTCTTATGGCTATAGGCGGCTAATTTGCTTTCCCTAACTTGCTGGGGGTATATGTAATTAGATTATATTACGTGCTGCAGACGTAAGCCTTTAGGCTTATACTAATAACTCAGACTAACTTAGAACTTAGAAACTATATACCCTTATAGCTATCGAACGTTTTCTCTACCTGCCTGCCTACCTAGCAAGCATAATTAAGCTTATTGCCCTTTATCCTCGAGAGGAGGCCATGAGAACGAAGGTTGATCGGCCATTAGTGCGATTTGCCCTCGGACGCACCAACCTTGTTGTTGTTTGTTGTTATTGTGAAGTTAATCAATCAGTCAATCAATCAATCTCTCCTATATGCAAGCTGCAAAAAAAATTTGTTGGGAGGCTTCCCCGGTAGGACAAACGGCCCAAGAGAAAAAAAATCACAAACGTTCCAGAGCGATCTAGTACAAAGCCTGCCCGTACAGAATTGTATTGTCTTGCAACCTGTCTCTCATGCGTCGGGCAACTCAGGGCGTGCGACTAATTCGGCCTCGCTTGTGTTCAAACCGGTACGCAAGTATGATGACAATGTTTCAAGCCTGAAAAAGAAAGAGAGAAAAAATTTTCACTTCTCAGCCTCGACCACAGGCTACCTGGCTACGACAAGCTGGGCAGATATGCCGCGCTTCGCGGGCACAGCATGAATGAATAGTAATGAGACGCGGCCAGCAAGTCCCAGTATTGCCAGCAAGCTGGTACAGGACCCTCCTCAGGAACACCCTACTTGGGCGTAGCGGCTAGTCAGCTAGTGAGGGCGTCCTTATATGACGTCGGTCTTAAGAAGTTGGACTGCCCAGGTGGTAAGCAATAGGAAACTCGTACAAGGTCGAGTCCCCACTCGAGACATCAGCCCGATTCATGCTCTAACAATTAATGCGTTTTTCCACATCGTATGGAATAAGCTTCCTCTTGCGTGTTTGTTTCATCTATGCCGACCTGGGCAAGGCACAAAGCTTGCCAGTATACACAATAGCACCGCTTTGTACATACGTGTCATACGCATAAGTGGATCGATCAAGCAGTTGATTTCTTGATTTCTTTGCTGGGAGCCTCTGGCGAGTGCAGATTCGCCAGATCGCTTTAGCATGTCCCGAGACGAGAGGGCGGCCCCCACAGATGTTTGAAACTGGCGATTCATCAAGATCAAGTCGGTATATCTTTCAGTATAGGCTGGGGATAGAAGTGGGAACCCAGAAAGGGCATGCTTCGTAGCATCTGGGTTACAGTAGCAATTGATGCCATTTGACAATGTTACCGCTCGTTACAGTGCCACCCCTATATATCCTGCTCGTCATTTACACAGCCTGGGGACTTATGTATGTATGTATGTATGTATGTACATGAGGGAGGGGGAGGTAACCAACAGCACCGTTGCTACAGTCTACCACCGCATCGATTGCCAATTTATGAAATTGCACATCTTCTGCCTCTGAATCCATCATCTTATTAATCCGTGCTGGCTCGTTATACATATACATAAAGAATTGAAGATGCATTGCAGCATTGGGTTGTGTGGAATTCAAGACAATTACATAATTCTGTAAGAGCAAGGAATAAGATATGTATGTACTCTGTACCGCGATACTAAAGTTGGCTAGCTCTCGGGTAATTTTTTTAGCCTGCCTTCGTATCCCTGTCAGCGACTAATAAAAGTACGACGTAGTAAGTGCCGTCAGCCCAGCAAAGCCAGGTACGCTTCTTTAGCGCCGTGTAGCATTCTCTTTTGACGTGCAATCAAAGACAAGATATCGAACGAGAGTCTTCTAGAAACACACCTTGCTATTATTGTCCTTGACTGGGCACTAGGACGATGACCGAGGACAAGGACAACGGTCCTAATGTCGCATGATGTCTACCAAGTACCGGCAAGCCTTCAACCCCCGGAAACCTGTAAACCTGACAAACCTCTTCCTCCCATTCCGCCGCCGCCGTTGCCGCATCCTGCTATGGGCCACCTCTCATTGAGCTGCATTCGTACGATCCCCTCTACATCCCTTCTCCCCAGGTACGCCCTGACGTCGGATTCCGGATCCCGTCCGGCTTACGTACAAGAGCGTATGTACCAAAGTCGCGGGCACATCCGCCACTTGTCTCTAACTCGCTGGAGCCGGTCAGAGGCCGATCAGGCCAATCCACGACCTCGACGTGTCAAGCCATGAGAGAAGTCCCGAAAGTCCGGCTAGGACGCACCAAGACCCGAGTTTAATCCCAAGATGTCCGTTGTTTCAAGCTCTGATGACTGCCTAGTGGAGTCATATTGTTTGTGTTTACCTGATGAAGAGCTCTTCAGCCCTCGGCATTGACGCATGGTCCTGAAGTTCCTGTAATGCCACGTTTCCAGCCTTCCAATTTGCTTCTTCCCAAGCTAGGCGTGTGCCGTGACTGACACTGGCATGCCGGCTGGCTTCCCGCTTGCGTATTTCATTCGTCCCTTCTCCCTTCCAGTGGTTCCTCTGGCGTCAATGTTGTTTCAACATTTCTACGAAGATTGCATTAGAAGAGACAAAGAAGGTATTTTCGATCTTCTCGCACGCGACCTAGGACTGTGCCAATAGCGGAAGGTCCCGATAGGTAAGTTTCACCAAATACCTTGTTGTTCGCCGGCCTCATACATCCGAGGCTACCGATGAGGCATTTGTACTTCGTTCTACGTTGTTCTACGGAATACACTCAACAATCTTCCAGGCACCAGGGGCCTGATTCTAAATTACAACTGTTGCCGTGTGAGTGTGCCACATAGTGCTCAGAGCCTCCTAGCTGAAGACACACAACGGCCAACCTGGTGGTATCCCAGCTTGACTATTGTCGCCCTACGAAGCCGTTTCATGCGATTGGCGTCGGTTGTGCTACCTAATTCTCCGCTTGGCTATCTCATCCTCCCTTAATCCCAATGTTTCGGCATTGTAGCCTATGACTCTGACTCTGATAAAAAATTTTCATTCAATGACAGTCGAAGAGAAATTCACATTCGGAGCTCCGCTAGATCCACAGGAAGTGACTCAGCTATGGGGTCAGTGAGTATTACGAGGGCAGATGGGAAGAGTTCTACTAGCGATTCCTGTTTCATTCCGTCATTCCACAACTTCATGTCCGGACTGGGGGTCGTACGTTGCCTCTACGATCAGGCCTGTTCTTGGAATGCATAGTGCCACTGACGCAGTCCCAAACAAATCTATTACGGCCTCAAATCAGAGCTACGCTGAGAGATTTCTTGCGGTTGTACAATAAGCTCGGGGAAAGGCAGAATGAAGGATGGATCAGCCGTTGAGGGAAATTTACTATTTGCTTGTCGTCCCCAAGGCTCGTTGGCGTTGGCGTTAGAAGTCTGCGTCATCGCACCGCTAGTAGGAAAGGATCTCATCGCCCTGTCTATGGACGACTGAAGGAAGGTCTTATTAGTCATACTGACACCATTTTGGTATTCCAATGTCGAGGCTTAGCTAGAGCACTGCGTTGGTCAGGCTTCAGAGTACTTCAAGCAACGATATGAGACATGATGCATCTCTTTTTGGCCACTGCTGAAGGTTTGTGCCGAGTATGACTGATGATTGTTTCCTGCAACGAGTTTGGTCAATTACAGAGTGACATTCATCATGAAACGAATGTTCTGGGCCAGCGCCGAGAATGCTTGCATTTCATGCCGTAGGCTCCCCAATGCTAACGTTGTTTCGATATGCATTCCTAATTGTCCTCCCGACAACCTCTTGGTTACCAATGCATTATCTACTTCCGGTATCCTAGGCTGCGTTCGCGAGGTCTGCATTCGTTCACTCGTTGTTCAAACCTGTCTGCCTGTCTGCACCTCCTCTCTGTCGTGGTAATGTAGGACATAATCAAACCAGTTAAGTTGATTACAGCTACACCACTCACCTAGAGACCGCGTCCTGATTGCCAGCTTATCATAGAACAGGAAATCCACATGAGAAGTCGAGACCCTCGTTAAACTCGCCGTGTGCTATGTGATGTATCAGGCCTAATGTTCTGCAGGATCGTCGATGCGGTTATTACTACGATAACCTCATCAGCCGTGCAACGGTCTAACCGTGCTTAATATCTGGCGGGTCACCGGTGAGCAGCCATCTGGTTTATGGATCTGCAGGTACATACAAAGCGCCCGAGCTTGCTGTAAATCATCATGCACGCAACTGATCCAGATAGTGTGCTTATCTCATCTAACCTCCAGGGGCCAAAGTTTGGGGGGGACATGGGGCTAAATAGATCGTGAAAAGTTCTCATGATGGGTACCTCCCGTCCATTATTACTGCAACAAGTATGCAGTAGGCGGACCACCTCACCTAGCTGCAGTACGGTTGGACTGCTGGACAGGCCCGAGACTGCATAACCGCAGAGGATCTCGAGCGGTTCATCCCAAAAAGACGACCATTGTCGCTATTCTGGGACTGCAAAGCCCTGCAATGCCGTTAGGCAGGATTTTGGGGGCCAAGATCCAAGAACCTGCCTCCACAAAATAGTGAACTACGTGTAGGTAGCTAATGCATGCAAGCATCGCGGCTCTCTTCCTGATGACACGTCGGCGTTAAAATAAAAGGCACCTAGTGAGTTGATCTGCAGTTGGGAGATTCCCTTTGCAAGAGAGAGGCGCTGGTTATCGTGCAATCGAACGATCCGATGTTGCATCACATTAGGCCCTTGCTAAGAAACAGTACGCAATGCGGGCCGTCCCTGGCATTGGCGGGACGATCCCGGTGATCCCGTTCCAGAGCTGGGCTGTTGGCGGTTCGACTAGGTTCGGTTTGAAGGCTCTCGACAAGAACTTCCACCCCCATTTTCATTTAACTTGCAGGTTTTTTTTCAACGGTCCACTGGCCTCGAAGGTAACCTACCCTACTCTACAACGCTTGCGAGGGTTGCTTTACATAGGTACAACGGCGCTTAATGCCAACTTCGCAAGCCGTAGCCGAGCTTCACCCTACTACTACAGTACCCCAGATCATGATCGTCGTGGGATGTTCCCGCACCGACTGCTACGTACAGAACCCTGGAATTTGTAGATAAGAGTATGATGCGTCGCATACAGCCGCGCTCCCTACGTAACAATGGCGCCATTCGCCCGTCAATCTACTACCTATGTATGGTATGTATGTATGTGTCGGTTCGAGATCCGACCTACGGCGCAATGTGCAGGTTTTCAAACCCCCTCGCGAGTACTTCCTCGCCTCCAGCTATCTCCAACTCGTATTCGACATCCGGCTGAGCCTCACGGTACTACGGCATTTAGAATTAGCATATCTACTCTTCCTCACGAGTCTCGCCTGGCAAATAACCGGGAGTTGTCAACTCCCGGGCGTACCGCGGCTGGGAGATCCGTGCTCGAGAAGCAGGGCTGAAACGAGCAAAGGAAAACAACGCCGGGGGTGGGTGGGCTACTTACGAGTGCGTTGGTCTCGCTGGCCATCTTGAAGTTGTAGGCAGCCTCCTCGTCGCTGATGATCTGCTTGGGGATGCCGTTGGCGGCGGCGGCCTCGACCTGCAGCTGCATCGCGCAGGCGCGGTCCATCAGCCCGAACATGAACCCGGCCTCGTCGACCGTCGCGCCCACCGTCAGCAGGCCGTGGTTCATCAGGATGACGCCCTTGTTGGCGTCGCCGAGCGCCGCCGCGATGTGCTCCCCTTCCTCTGCACCGAAGACGATCCCGCCGTACCGCGCGTACACGGCCTGCGCGCCGTGGAAGTTGCACACGTCTGTTGTCGCAAGCGCGGTTTCGAGGTTAGCGTTCCTCATTCCTCATTTCTAACTGCGCTCTTACGTAGGCATTGTGGGGTTTCGGGGGTTCGGAAGGGGGGGGGGGGCGGGGGAAGGAGGAAGATGGAGGACCCATATTTCGGCTTCGCCGGTCTATGGTTCTGCCCTCCCGGAACGGTAGAAGGAATGGCGATGTCTGTCTGTCTGGGGTCCCGGGGTCGCCTACCTTGGTTCAGCATCTCCAGGGGACGGGCGAATACGCTCCATGCCCGACCGGCGTTCGAGTGCGCGTGACAGCTGTCAAGATTGTCGCGAGGTTAGCCAACTTCCTCTTTGGGCGCCACCTTTCTGCAGGATGGCTCGAATCCTGCACCCTGAGATCTGCGCGTCTGCATAGTATATAGAGCGCCGGGCCTTCTCCGGGCTATCCTGTCCCCCTCCCCCCCAAGTAACCGGATTATGTGCTATACAAACCAGGGGACAGAAACCATCGCCATGGAGGGTTAACTTACACTGCATGGACGTTATGAGGCCGTCGCTTGTGTACCGCCGAGTGGATCAGGTAACCGGCGGCGTTCGCCGGTCGGGAGGTGTTCCCTCCTACCATCTTGCCGGTGGCGATGTCTAGACACTGCAGCACCTAGCGTCAGTGATAACCATTGCGGGAAAATCTTGGAATTAATCTTGAGTCATGACCCCAGTCAGGTCTAAGGGGTATAATGCGTGCTCTTGGGGTCAATGACGAAAAGGGGGGAAAGGAATCTTGAGAGATGGACGTACGATCATGTCACCTGCGGTAAGCATGCCAAAATGGCGACCGAGCGGGTTCATCCACATCAGGCTTGGGAACTCGGGGTCCCGTACGGAGATATGACTGTAAGCGTTCAAGGTCAATACGGTAGGCAAGCCTAGTCGCCCCGTCTCCTATGAACTTGAAACCCGCGCTGCAGGTCTTAGGCAGTGTCTCGGAGCCTAAGCCGGGCGTTTCGAAACTTCGCCTTATTTGAGTAGTAGGTAGAACTGGGCTTACCCTGACTGCCCCTCGGTGAAGCCGCAGCGGGCGAAGAAGCGGAAGATCGCGGACATATGTACTAGAATGTGCCGTCGGTGGGTTGTATATGTCGGGAATGTGGGAATGCCTTCGATCGAAGCAGTCAGTAAAGCTTTGCATGATACTAGATGATATAGCCTAGATGGTAGCAGTAGCCTGACCTGGCATAACGATTCCATGTGAGATGGCCTCCAGAGGGGTTTTCTCTCTGTCAGCTACAGCGGTCTGCTTTGTAGCATCCTTGGGCTTCTCTTGACCTTTCAAGGTCAAGTTGCTCGAGAAGGTTTCCGTGATTGCTGAAGGCGCCATTATTCCGGCTGTAAAGTAGAGGTAGCTCACTATAGCTTTGCGTAGTCACGGTGGAGGCAGTATCGTGTTTCTCTATTCCAGTCTGTACTGATAATATCTAGATGATGGGTTAGGCTACTCTACGTCGCAGAAATTCCTATCTATCTGACGATATGGACTGATGCCCAAGAGATAAGCCACAGCATGGATCAGCTAATAGTATCTCGGATGTGGAGTAGGCAGATATAGAGCCCCGCGTTCCACCATCCGGGATCGGCATCGGGTTACGGGAGTCCCGACGACGTCCGATTGTCCTCGGGACCGAACACTTGCTTGATTTCATTAATGCCTTTGACGTGAGCACGTTTAAATGTTTGTGTCCAGCTCAAGCAGGCTGTATCTTTGACAATAAGTGTCTAGATACGGGTGCTAAGAATGTATAGGTATTAATTCAAAATGGCTTGGAGAATCAGCCGACAAGGTATTTAGTCAAAGACCGCCTAATAGATTGAGAAATCTATCGACGATGTTTTCTGCTAGCTTAGTTTCTAAGGTCTGTGAGACTTCATCTTGGCTACAGCTGTATAAATCTTAGGTATAGAGTCTCTTTCTGAGGTTCGGGGAGTGTCGGCATATAGCTCTCGAAAGCTATTCCATATCATCTTTAGAGTTTCTTGGAGTTTCTCGGAGTTTCTTAGACTTTCAACTGAATATTGAGCGGCCAGATACACTTAGTGTCGTTGATCCAGGATATTAGTAGAAATGTGGTACAGGTCTGTACCTGATAGAAGTCGGATTTGAGTATCTAGAGGCACCAAGTACCTAGGTACATTGAGCACGGACCACCAGCATAACCCGCATCTCGGCGCGACAATTTTTCCATTTTCTGGGGAGCTCCTCCAAAAACTTCTAGGTATTGGGCCACAAGCAAGCTGTAAATCAATAAACGGACAAGCTTACGATCACCACATTTCCGAGCCGTATTGTCCGACTACGGTTGCAAGAGGAATACGATACGATTCTAGACTGACCGACTCAAACTCGTGAAACGTCCCTAGTAAACGAGCCCACGGCAACTTCTTCACGATGCAGGCCCCCGTTTTGGTTATGAGTGAGCCCCTCCATGAGCTTAGCCAGCTTCAGCAATATGGCATATGAGCAACAGTATACTGACCATGGACCCCAGACACCCAAAGCGGTGAGAGACAAGTTGGCCGGAAAGCTCAGCTGTCTAACATCGCCGCCGCAAAGACGTATAGTTCCCTCCACCTGCCGTGTCGATGTGATTCCGTTGCTAAATCCTAGGCTCCAGTGTCTCCGACATTATTCGATCATGTCTCGGCCCCAAAGCTATGCTGAAGATGCTGTTGGACCCTATGGGCGGTATTGTCCTCACAAACGATGGCCATGCTATTCTGCGGGAGATCGAGGTCTCACACCCCGCCGCGAAGAGTATGATCGAGCTGAGCAGAACACAAGACGAAGAGGTCGGCGATGGCACCACAACGGTCATTATTTTAGGTTGGTAGACCACTGCACTTTCTGGGGAACCTAATGGCTAACTGCCCGCCAGGTGGTGAGATTCTAGCGCAAGCCCTTCCTCATCTCGAGCGAAATATCCACCCGGTGGTCATCATTTCAGCCTTCAAGCGTGCACTCAAGGATGCGTTAGACATCATCGACGAGATTTCCCTACCTATCGATATCAACGACGACAAGGCGATGTACTCTTTAATTTCCTCTTCGATCGGCACCAAGTTTGTTTCGAGATGGTCCGAACTCATGTGCAGCCTAGCTCTCAACGCGGTCCGAACGGTCGCCTGGGAGGCCGGAAATGGCAAGCAGGAGGTCGACATCAAGCGATATGCCCGTGTAGAGAAGGTCCCCGGTGGCGAGATAGAGGACAGCAGAGTGTTAGACGGAGTTATGCTCAACAAGGATATCACCCACCCGAAGATGCGAAGAAGGATCGAGAACCCGAGAATTATCCTCCTGGATTGCCCCCTAGAATACAAGAAGGGAGAGTCTCAGACCAACATTGAGATTTCGAAGGAAGAGGACTGGAACCGCATCTTACAGATCGAAGAAGAGCAAGTGAGATCCATGTGCGAAGCCATCTTGGCACTGAACCCCGATCTGGTCATCACGGAGAAGGGCGTGTCGGACCTGGCGCAGCACTATTTTATGAAGGGGAATGTCACAGCTCTGCGCAGAGTTCGAAAGACGGATAACAACAGAATAGCCAGGGCGACCGGTGCGACGATCGTGAACCGGGTGGACGATCTCAAGGAATCGGATGTGGGAACGCAGTGTGGCTTATTTGAGATCGAGAAGATTGGTGACGAGTACTTTACTTTCCTTACCAAGTGCAGAACACCAAAGGCTTGCACAATCCTCCTCCGAGGACCTTCGAAGGATATTCTAAACGAAATCGAGCGGAATCTTCAGGACGCTATGGGAGTTGCCCGGAACGTCATGTTCCACCCCAGATTATCTCCCGGCGGTG
Source organism: Whalleya microplaca (assembly GCA_022497155.1). Taxonomy (NCBI): domain Eukaryota; kingdom Fungi; phylum Ascomycota; class Sordariomycetes; order Xylariales; family Xylariaceae; genus Whalleya; species Whalleya microplaca. The sequence continues at coordinate 562,106 of MU385714.1, read as the reverse complement.
GAGCTACGGAGATGGCCGTCTCCGTGAGGCTAGGGCAGCTGGCCAGGAACATTGAGGGCGTGCAGCAATGGCCTTACAAGGCTATTGCCGATGCCATGGAGGTTATCCCTAGGACTCTAGTGCAAAACGCTGGCGCCAGTCCTGTAAGAGTGCTCACCGAGCTTCGGGCCAAGCAATCTGAGGGCAAGAGCTCGTGGGGTATCAACGGAGAGACTGGAACGATCGTGGATATGCAACAGTATGGCATCTGGGAACCTGAGGCGATCAAGCTCCAGAGCATCAAGACCGCCATCGAGGTAAGTTTTGGGCATTCGTCTCCATTCTACGCCTAATTTTCATACTAATCTATACGCTAGGCTGCCTGTCTGTTGCTGAGAGTAGACGATATCTGCAGCGCCAAGAAAGCACAGCAAGTCGGGGCTCCGGGAGTAGGTGGTGGAGATGATTGAAAAGGCTGAGGTTATGGAGCACTTAGATATATGATGGAATGCTGAGAGGACATACCCCCATGTACCAATGGCTGGTCTAAAAGTTCGATGAGATAGAGAAATTAGAAGGCTTTGCTGCCATTCTCACAGGCTGACGCATCTGTGTGACGTCCCTACATATTGCAAAGAACCTAGTCATGTTTTATTGATACAAACAACATCACTGTGTCAGGCCTGTCAGTGTTTCTGTCGGCTGTCCCTGATTGAGCATTGATTCTAATTCAACAGCACATTATGTCTATGTTGTCCATCAACCAATACAAACAACGGGATATCTATTGACCAAACAACCCTCTGACAGTGAATGCGATGCTTGCTTGGTCAGGCACTTTGTAGATATACATCAGACACTTCGAGGCGTTTCTTATAAGCCCTTTAATAACCCCGGGTTTTTATATCAGCCTCGAAATCTTTTCGAGAGGTACTGTATAACTAATGTACCTATTTATATGTACTTCTGGATGCCTCTACCTATTTCCTGACAGGCTTTGTATATACTACCATGTACTTCCTGTCACAAGTACAGTCATGAGTGTTCTTGTGGTATATCTTATCAATCTTGAGAATCGAATTTAGCTATTTCCTTGTGGTAAATGTAGAAACCAACCTCAGGCAGACAGTGAAGGTCCATGCTTTGTTGGATAAATATTGTGCCTTGGGTAGCAACCTCAGACAGGGAAAAGGCAATCACCCCTAGCGACAGCACAGTTGGTGAGGTACTCAGCAGTAGTACTTTTTTTCTTGTTGCCCCCCAACAAGTCTTCCTTCCTTCCACATTCACTCAGCTTGGTCTGTTTGTTTCTCCCGCAGGCGGTGTTGTGTTTTTCTGCCCCTCCTGCACACTTACCTACTTTCTGCACTTGACTTTCTGCCCACTTGACTTTCTTCCCTCAACATCCACAGATTGTTTGAGCCTGCATAGTCAGAACACTTCGCACAAGCAACCCTTCCTTCACTCATCTGTAGATTCGATTTGTCTTCCTTTCCCAAATCATTTGTCAATCACTCAGACCATCGTCATCTCATCACCATCATTGTCGTCATGGATTACCTTACGGAATCCGAACGGCCTGTCCCCGGACCGTCTGTCCCCGGACCGTCCAACACTGGACCGTCTAACCCTGGACCGTCCAACCCTGTAGCTCCTCTCAATATCATGGATGTCGAAGGAGTGGTTACCCGCAAGCGTAGAAACGCCCTGGGAGTCGAGCTCCTTGAGGAGCGTCAACGTAAGGACGACCGGGAGGCTGCGGCAACCAAGGCCAAGGGCAAAGCCAGGGCCACCCCGAAGAAGGCACCTAAGGCTAAGGCCGTCCCGAAAAAGCCAGCTCGACGTAAGGCCTTCCCGGAGACTGCGGCAATCAAGCCGACCATCGCAGATATGAGCGGCGCAGGTATGACGATCGCAGATATCATGGAAAACCAGCCTAGAGCCGCCCAAGAGATTGAGGCACACAAGAGACGGTGTATCAGGTCCCCCTTCCAGCCCCCTCCTTCCCCCCCTCCCATCGTTATGGAGAAACGAGAACCATTATGGCGCCGCAAGTTCCCGCCGCCCGTAGTCTTCTTCACTATACCGGAAGAGAACCCGAACAATCAAATTGTTGCCGAATCCCAGAGCAGCCATAACAAAGACACCATCCTAGCAGCGAAGGCCATCGTTGACTACTCCAAGTAAGTCTAAACAATGATATTTGCACCTCTTCCGAACTCAACTCACCCCGCCCTCACCCTCTCTCCACCCTTGGTAATTTTTCTCTAACCCCGTTTTGTATTTGTATTTTCATTTGTATTTTCATTTGTATTTTCATTTGTATTTTCATTTGTATTTCCATTTCCATTTTCATGTTTATTTATTTGTTTATTCATCTTTTTTCTCTTTCATGTTTGTTGCGAAGTCACTCATCCACTAACGCGAAATAGCCGACATGGACCCGAAGCTCTGCCCCCTCAAGAAACCTTCGAGGACTGGCTCTTGAGCAATAAGGACGAGTTCATCAAGGCGAGAAACGAGAAGCGAGCTCGTGAATCGCGGGGATCGTCGCCGCAGCGACTCCTGCAGGATGCCCCGCGGGCTGTTCCTGTCGCTGAGGTCGGCGCTCCCGTCGTCCACCCAGCAGTGAGGCCAGACCAGCAGCCGGCGCACCAGCTGGACGCCCACCGACGGCGTGTTCCTACTGACGGTATCGTCAAAAGAACGGCGAAAAGGGCCGGACGCGCTGTCTGCTATTGCTTTCGCCGCTTTGTTGCTCGCCCCATGAACCACGCGGCAGAGTATGTGGAGGCTCTCGTCGCAGAGGATGCCGAGGAGCAAGCGGGAGCACCAGAGCAGCAAATGCAGCTGCAAGTAGACCAGCAACTGGAGCAGGAAGCGCAGCAGCTCGCACCAGTAGACAAACGCTTTGAAGTCGTAGTCAGACCCATAGCACCGCGGCTAGAGTAAGTATTCCATCACTCCTTATCCCCTATCCTCTCACCTATCTTGGATGATCTGATCGCTGGCCCTCCCTTCCCTTTTCCAAATCATCAACTGGAATAAACATTAGACTAATCATCCATCTCTAGCTATCGCTTATTCCACCAGAGCGGCGAGCTGCACAGCGTGTACAAGTATCTAACGCACGTGATCCCGCTGCCCCGCTGCTGGGTCGAGTGGGCGATCGTGAACGGTATTACGCACGTGGAGGGCCGCGGTGACCTTCGCGATGACGGCTTGTTGATCGGCCCGGATAGCTTTGACTATGACGGCCTCTACCAATTGATCCACCGCGATGAGCTCAAAACCGGCGTTGAGGAGGTCGGTTTAATGCCTGGATTCTTCCCGATGATGCGCGATGTGCGCGACAAGCAAGTCGCCAGCTTGAGCCTCGACAGATGGAAGTATGCCCCGTCTGGCCCGGAGACAGCGGAGATGTCTACCCAGACTACGTCCTCGTCGTCGTCCGAGACTGAATTCTCGGCGCCAGCCACGTCAACTTCGGTCGCTGGTCCTAGCGACGCCTCGTCGTCGCGCGCCTACACCACCACCGGAGTCTCGCCAGACACTCCCTCGCAGGGCACGTATGGCCTGCCGACCGACTTCTACGACGATAGCTCCAACGATGAGTCGTCATCGTCACCAGAGGCCAGTCCCAGAAGTGCATCGTCGTCGCGCACTCGCATCAGCACCGGAACGTCATCATCCGCTGCTGGTCCGAGCAATGCCTCGGCGTCAACATCGGCCGCTGGTCCCAGCACTGCGTCAGCGTCAACTTCGACTGCCGACCCCAGCAGTGCCTCGTCGTCGCGCCCCGGCGCTAGCACCGGAACCTTGTCATCCGCTACCGGCCCCAGCACTGCGTCAGCGTCAACATCGGCTGCCGATTCCAGCAGCAATGCTTCATCGTCGCGCCCCGGCGCTAGCATTGGAACGTTGTTCCCTGCCGGTCCTAGCACTACGTCAGCATCAACATCGACCGCCGGCCCCAGCAGTGCCTCGTCGCGCGCTCGCATCAGTGCTGAGATCTCATCATCCGCTGCTGGTCCGAGCAATGCGTCAGCGTCAACATCGGCCGCTGGTTCTAGTAGCAGTGCCTCGTCCTTGCGCCCCGGCGCCAGCACTGTAACTTCGTCAGCCGCTGCCGGTCCGAGCAATACGCCAGCGTCCACGTTAGCCGCCGGTCCACGCAGCAGCAGTGCCTGGTGGTCGCGCCCCGGCCCCAGCAAGGTGTCGGCGTCCACATCGGCTGCGGGCTCTAGCGGCAGTTCCTTCTTGGACTTCTTGTGCCGGGAGGGTAGAGATACTGGAACTTCATCCGCTGCGGGCCCTCGTGTCTTGTCGTCGCGCCCCCGGGCCAGCACTGTGACCCCACCAGCCGCTGCAGGTCCTAGCAATGCGTCGGCATCTACATCGGTTTCTGGCCCTCGCAGCAGTTCCTCCTTGTCTCGCACAAGCACCGGCACTGGAACTTTGTTCGCCGCCGCCGGCTCAAATGACACATCGACACCGTGGTTGGGTCCCAGAAACGCCTCGTCGTCCCGTACTTATACCAGTACTGGAACATCCTCAGCCGCTGCTGGTCCTAGCAATGCACCAGCATTCCCATCAGCTGCCGGCCCCAGCAGCAGTTTCACCAACACTGGCACGTCATTCGCTGCCGCTGGCCCTAGTGATACGTCAGCATCATCATCAGCTGCCGGTCCTAGTGACGCCTCGTCGTCCCACACTCGCGCCGGCGCTGAAACCTCATCGCACCCCAGCACCGACGACATTCCAGAATTTGAAGGTCCCATGGATGCGTTGACGGCAAAAGCATGGTCGGCCGGCGGCCCCAAAAGCAGGGCCACGATGTCCCGCAATGCCGCTAGGTCTACCCCATCAGCCGCCGGTCCCAACAGAAGTACCTGGTCGTCCCGCGCGCGCACTAACACTGGAACCTCGTCTGGCGGCTTCGGCTCCGACAAAGGCAAAGGCAAAGGCAAAGCCTTGGCGCCCGCCGGCCCCAGCAAGGTGTCGGCATTGACATCGCCCGCCGGTATCAGAAAAGCCTCATCGCTACGCAAAACCACCGGCGTCAATCTCTTCTCGGGCATGAAGGCCAACGCCCCTCGTACCGATGAGTCCACATCCGGATCATCATCGAGCACCAGCTCTGCACTGCCCAAGCCGAGGAGCTACGGCCTGCCGAGCAGCTTCTACGACTCCAGCCCGAGCTCCAGCTCCGTCGCCGGCCCTAGCTCTAGCCCCGTGGTTAGAGAGCCAGCCGGGCCCAAGGAGGACCCGCAGGCATGGCTCAAGAATGCGCGCAAGAGATTACGCGAGCATGTCGAATCGACCGGGGGGAAGTATACGGTGCAGTCGCCGGACCACTCTAGAACTGGCCGCTAAGCCAGCCCAGCACACCTACCAATCGATCGCGTCTCCTCCTCCTCCACCTCCATCTCTCCTATTCTAATTCTCTCCTCTTCTCTCTCCCCTATATCTATCTTCCCATCCATCCATTCTATCCATCTACTCAGCCACCATTCCCACCAACTAACCTCTAAAGCGTGAAACCACATCATCCGATGACGAGCCGATTCTGACTACAACTCCATTTGCCCTTGTCCATAACCTTCGCCGGTTTGGACGTATGCGCTACCTGGCACAGCCTCGCCAGCTGTTTGCCGCTTAGGGTACGCGTTTTGTTTATTGTGACCAACAAACCCCGGGCCCGGGCAGCCCAACCCCTAATCTTCGCCGATTGGGGAACAGTTTATCTCGTGTGTCGTCTTGTCGTCCTCGGAGTCTCAGTCGGAGTCGGCTCGTTGTCGGCTGGTGTGGGATCACGTTTTGGTAGGTATCCGTTGGCACGTGTACTACGTACATGCAATTGGTTGATTTCCGACTACAACTCCACTTGGCCCACACCCCACTCAACGTCCATTAACCTTCGCCGGTTTGGATATGCGTTAGCCAGCCTCGCCAGCTGTTTGCTATATACGCCGTTTATTACGAAACAGAAATTCCGGGGTTCGGGCAGCCTTATATACCCCAATCTTCGCCGATTGCGGGTCGTTTATTTGGACTCTCCTCTTCTCTACGGAGTCTCAGTCGGAAGGTGGCAGATGGTCGATGGATGGATGGATTTGATACGATATGATGGGATTTGATTTGATATGATTTATTAAAAAAGGAAAAAAAGAAAAAAAGGTTGAAAACCAACAAACCCGAAAAAAAAGAACCAATACACACACAATGATTTTCTGGAGGATGGACGCGACGATTGGAGGAACTACCTACGTGTAGGTCCGGCTTGGCTGGAATGACAGCACTTTTGTTCAATCTTTGTTGGAGTAACGAAGAGCACGAAGGACTCTTGCTCTCGAACAAGCAAGGGACCCTGATCACAGTTTATTAAATAAGAAAAAAAGAAGAAGAAAAGGTTGAAAATCAACAAACCCGAAAAAAAAGAACTAATACACACAATGATTTTCTGGAGGATGGACGCGACGATTGGAGGAACTACGTGCAGGTCCAGCTCGACTGGAACAAGCAGGGCTTGGCTGGAATTGACAGCACGTTTGTTGGAGTAACGAAGAACACGAAGAACACGAAGAACCCTTGCTCGGATAAGTAAGGGGCCCTAATCACAGATTCATGGCCAGCCGTGCTGTAACAGCAGTATGGTGTCGGGCTCACGACGGTATGAGCAGTGGTGGAACAAACATCAACTATTGCCATGGTATCTGAACTATTGTCAGAGTATATCAAGCAGGGAGCCGTGGTCAAGAGAATCATGGCAAGCCGTGCTAAACAGCAGCATGGTGTCGGGCTCACGACGGTATGAGCAGCCTGCGATCGTGGTGGAATGGAACACCGCTTATTATTACTATTATTATTAATTGTCAAAGAGTACATGTAGGCTCATGCTCGAGGAAGCAGAGTCCGGATCAGCAGGGGGCCTTGATGGAATGGATTATGGCAGGCCGTGATGGAATAAGCAAAGACAGTTATTGTTCAAGTAGATGATTACACATGATGGATTCTAGGACTGTTGCACAAGGAAGCAAAGTTCGCTAGAATAAGCAGGGAGGGCCCTGATAGCATAGATCATGGCCAGCCCTGCCAGAACATCAATAAAGATGAATTTGATTTTACAACTCTTATATTCTTTTGCTATGTAAGCATGCTGTCTGTACCCGCCCTATCCGCTATGCTATGCTATCCTGAACACCCCCGTCTAGTCATTGTATTCATCAAGTACAGCAATTTCATGAGGGATATCTTGAACCATGCCAACCAACAATGGGGAGAACAACACTCTATAACAAAGACATTCCGCACTTTAATCTTTAATAGACACTCCCCCGGACGCTCCGGTCTTCCTTCTCAGCCTTGTCGAGATCCTCGGCCTCGTCGCCTGCATCGGACCCCTGATCCGAGTTACTCGGCGCGTCGCCAAGCCTATTGGCATGCGCGTGGCGGTTATTCTGATGTATTGCAGAGTCCTTGCCATTCAATCCGTTCAATGCGCCGTTCTTAACTCGAGCCGCCTTATCAGCAAGGCGCTTACGAGCAGCGCTCTCCGAGACTTCCTCTTCGCTCCCCTCCGACGCGTGTCCCGAGTAGGTTCCGCCGCCATCTCGACCCACGTGGAGGAATACGGACTTCTGTGGGGTACTCAGAGAATTGCGGAGTCGGTCCTCGACGGTGATGAACGAGGGTGTTCCATCCGGGGAAGAAACGACCTCTTCGCGAGCCCGAATTACGTCAATGTGTGGAGCAACTATGCCGCGAGGATCATCTGAGTCGTCTTCAGAGTTGTTCGGCATTCGTTTGCCCGCAGGTCTTCGACTGGCGATAGTACCGTTGATCTCCGGGGTGTGGGCGTGGTGAGAGAAGCCATTCTTGGAGTGGTTTTCGTCTTGCTGTCGAAGCTCGGCCAAATCACGTCGTATCTTAAAGTTCTGGCCATGATTACAGCCCTCGGGACAGCCACCCCACTTGCGTGGTACAACCGGGCTCGCATTCTGTTTCTCTAATTTGATAGTTTCCTTATCTTTCCCTGACTCCTTGTCCTCCTTGGCTTTCAGGGCAGCCCGCTCGCGACGTAGTTCAGACCACGTCCGGAGATTATTCTCGAGGATGTACTTGCCATTCTCGCCCTGCCTCTTCATGGTAAGGAATTCGCAGTGGTTAATGTTCCGTAAGTCCTCGAAGTACTCGACCGAGAAGTGATACCACTTCATTAAAAAGACACGGGACATGAGCCCGTGGGTAACTATTGGCAAGTGTTAGCGACACCAGTCAAGGTGGAAGTTGGCGATAACATAAGATGGGAAGTCACTACATACCGAGGATGCAAACGCTGGCAAAATCGTCCTCGCCAAACTGACGCCATAAGCTCTCGTTGAAGCCTGACACGCGATCATAGGCATCAGCAGCGCTCTCGCCGTTGGGGATACGGTAGAAGAAGTGGCCGTAGTCGGCACGCTCTTGCCACATGCGTTCCATTTCGGCACTGCAAGGCTGGAAGTTTCCAAAGTCCTGCTCTCGCAACCGGGGCTCCTCGTAGACTTTCATATTACTTCGCTTGAAGGGGGATGGGTCGGGCTCGTCTGATGTCAAGGTCTCGAGAATACCCTCGGTAGTCTCTCGCGTGCGTCGGTATGGCGAGGTGTAGAACTGGAGTGTGTCGTCGGGCCGAAGCAGCTTGCGCAGTCGCTGGCCGGCATCGCGAGCTTGTGTCCATCCTTCGGGGGTCAACTTGACCCTGTGATCGGGGATGGTCTGGTGGATGTCGCGGTTCTCTGTAGTAGCGGCTGTTAATGTTGCTGGGCTTCGATTGGGGTTCTGCGGCTAGGGTAGCATACTGTTACCCTCGGACTGGGCATGTCTAATCAGTATAATCAGCCTCGGGCGACCCATGATGGAGCTCGAGGATTGTAACAATGGTCTATTATGTACAGATGCGGATGCTTAGGTACGTAAATGTACAAGTGGAAACTGAGAGCGGTTATGGTTATGGGTATTCCGCTGGCCGGCTTCTCTCGAGTTTCGATTATGGGGTCCTCAAGAGAATATAAGAAACAAACTCAGCCTGAACTGGACTGAACTGGACTGAACTGAACCGAAACGAGTTGAAGTGTTTCTCTTATTATTTATAAAAAGAAAAGATAAAAGCAGCTCAACTCCCTAGCTTTGGACGTTGGGTAGTAACCCGGGTAGTAAGTTGCCGACTGCAGCTGTGTTGTACAACTAGCACAATCAATTCTATAGGATGATGTCTATTGGAAATGGTGAATGCTGTTGGGTGAAGTTTGAAGTTTGAAGTTTGAAGTTTGACTCATAAGGTATGAGGCAAATGTTCAGATGCAGATAGATGCAGATGGTAGAATGGCAGATTGTCAGATGCAGATTATTAGACGTTTTACGTTGCACCGATAGAACGATCCGACTTGGTTGGGATGTTTCAACCCTTCTTTTTTCGCCACCCGTCCCCCTCCATCAGCGCTGTTGGAGCGCTGCCAGCCGCTGCATGTGCCTAGCTTGGCGGCTACAGGGCAAGGCCAGGGCAGGGCCGGGATGGGGACGATAGCCTAAAACGCTCGCTCGTTTCCAAATGGAGAGTCCTGATTGGCCCCGGTGGCCTGATCCAGCCAATTAGACTCGATTTCGGCTCCAACGTTGGGCTGGCCTTGGCTCTGGCTTTATTATTGCCTTAGCGCGACGCTGCAAGGGTCCAAGGGACCAATGTATGTACATATGTATATGTATGTACATATGTGCGTAGAAAGTGATTAGGTAAGACGCCGGGGACTGTGGGGAGTCGGGTGCAAAGTCACAGCATTTGCCGACGTAGCAATCTGTACCATTACGTCTATCTACGTCTATGTAATCCATACATATTGGAGCACCTTTTTTCTTTCCCTGCCTGCTGTTACGTAGCCTTACGCATCTGTCTACCATCGCGGACTCTACAGCCTTGCACCAACCGCTACTCTCCTAGCTGCATTCTCACCACTTACCATACCCTTTTTTAATGTACTGACCCATTTTCCCTTCACCTATTTCAGCCTCTTGCGTCCCTCCGATACCCCCAACACTCTCCTTTTCCCCGGGCTGCCCGCCGTCCCGCACCATCGCAAAAATAAGCGCACACATCACGCCACCCAAACATACGACTCCGCCCTCTCGAACCACCAGCGCTCAGTCAGTCGACCGCGAAGCAGGCAGACAACCTACGATCAGCCCAGAAGATCGTCCCGCCGATTCCTTCTTCACCTAGGGTCAGGCAGAAGCAGGGGCCCCCCCCCCCCCCCCCCAAAAAAAAAAACGGGATCGGGCAAATGGGGGGGGGGGGGGGGGGGGGGGGGGGGGGATGTTTTTTGTTTACGAGAACCCCCAACGAGAC
>MU385714.1:446122-551733 GCA_022497155.1 Whalleya microplaca | reverse complement strand
CAGCGCTCAGTCAGTGGACCGCTATTCTGGCAGACAACCTACGAACAGCCCATAAGTTCGTCCCGCCGTTTCCTTCTTCACCTCGGGTCAGGCATAAGCCGCCCCCCCCCCCCCCCCAAAAAAAAAAAAACAGGGCAAGCTACCTAAGGCGGCGAGGTCAGGAGAGGAGCACTTCTAGAAATAAAGAAGACCACACCACACCACATACCCCAAAAAATGTCAGGCGACGGCCCCGAAAGCATCCCGACCTCCGCAGACCCGCGCTCGCGCCGCCCGACCAAGAAGCGCGCGCTGACGCCGCTCTCGGCGCAGGCCGCGACCGTGGACGCGCTGTTCGCGCGCCCGGACCAGGACATCCGCATCCCGGCACCCGGCCGGCCGCGCGGCGTCGCGCCCCCGCCCGAGATCGTGACCAACGTGCAGGGGTCGAGCGCCGGGGCCGGGTCGGGGGAGTTCCACGTCTACAAGGCCTCCCGCCGCCGCGAGTACGAGCGCCTGCGCCAGATGGACGAGGAGGTCGCGCGAGAGCGCGCGGCAGAGGAGTTCGAGCGGGCGCGGGAGGAGAGGGAGAGGAGGGATGATGAGAAGACGCGCCGGAACCGCGAGAAGCGCGAGAAGATGAAGGCGAGGAAGGCGAAGGCGAAGGCGGGAGTTAAGGGGGGGAGTGGGAATGGGAATGGTGGTGGTGGTGGTGGTGGTGGTGGTGGTGGTGGTGCTGCGCCGAGTAAACAGTCTGCTGCGGGGGCGCCGGCGGCGGCGTCGAGTAAGATTCAAGCGAGGCCGGACGCAAGGAGAGATGATGAAAAAATGGACACCACGGACGGTGAGGCTCCTGCGCAAAATACAAGCGCCGTAGAAGAGCCCAAGGGCATCGTAATCGAGGAGGATTGACGCGGATATTTACTAATTACGTCGTATGTACGAAGCGAGTTGTAATGCTAGGACCTATACGTACGAGTGAGCGTACATGGGTTAATAACTGGACGGGTCTGCTGATACTGTATACCATAATTAAAGCACGATTCGTCATATCTAAAATCAAAGACTCATAAGACATATCTCAAGCCGATTCGTGAAAAGTAACAGTAGTCCTCGAGCTTAATATGGTTGATTTAAGGGGTCATGTTGTTTATATGTTGATGCTGCTCATCCAGCACCACCGAGGTATCGCTTCTGAACCGATTAGCCGCCTGACGGCCTATCCCTCCCAAGAAATTCAGATTCTAAATTATAACTACAAGGTATTACAACAATTGGGATGAAAAAAGGCTGTGTGTAGAAAACTATATTTGATTGATTATGCCCATATTGGAATCAAGTGCTATCGCTCAAATGAAGCTTTCGATAAAGACAGATGCAAACACCGGACTCCTGTATCCGATTCGCACCTAGGGCAGGGTGGGGGACTCCCGCGAGCCGCCAATTGCATCGAGCGTGTCTTTCCTTGAAGGGTTTTTTATAATCAACCCAAACCGTGTGTGTGGCTTACAAGGCCGTGATGATGTACGGGGCATGGTCGTGGTCGACCCTTTGCGTTTGTACATCTATTTCCCCCCCTTAGTAGAGTCCGTAGATCCCTCGATTCCTTCGTATCCTTTATAACCCTTTGCAGCGTCTCCTTGCCGTGTCTTATTGGTACATGCGCTATTCAATAGAAAATACAATACTGGCCTCTTCAGCCCTTGCCTTGGCTGCTGATGATGATGAAACGATGCATTCGGGGTATGTGGGGGGTGCTACCTTTTCTCTCTCCCAAGAACGCCAATGCAGATGCTTTTCGATGACTCGTTTGTCACAAGCGATTGTAATTCGACCAACCGGTCGCGGCGGTGTAAATCAGAAGAACCTGGACATCGCGGTGCTCAGATCGACGAAGTCCACGGGCTTCGTGACGTAGTCGCTGAAACCTGCCGCTACGCATTTCTCTTGAACGTCCGACATGACGTTGGCCGACAGGGCTATTATGGGCAGCTGCCGGTAATTGCCCTGCTTCTCCCATTGTCGAATGTCTCGGCAAGCTTGGTAACCGTCCTTGCGAGGCATATGCAGGTCGCACTGTCATAGGTTAGTCAATTGTCAAGTATTCACAATGAATTCGTGGGTTGGCTTACGAGTATCAAAGAGTAATGGTACGGAGGCTTTGAGAACACCTTCTCCGTACACTCTACACCGTCTGCGGCGATCTCTGCATCGATTCCGACCTTCTTCAAGTATCGGACCAAGACCTTCTGGTTGACCGGGTTGTCTTCGACGAGGAGGACCCTGTAGCCCTTGTTCCCGATTCGTTTCTCTACATCCAGGTAGTTCTGTTTTTGGCTTTCGACCATCTGCGCGGCGTTGGAACGGTTCAAATCGACACTCAGATCGCGCTCCCTTGCTGGGTCGAATATGACCGCGAACCGAGACGGTTTCACAGGCTTATACACAAATATGATTCGTTTTTCCGTCAGGAGTTGCTGGTGCTCGGCGTCGGAAGCTAGCTTGAGAACAGCTTGCCTTTGTTGTGAATCTGACAAGACCAGAATCGACGGTCTACCTCCAGAATTCGCGATTATCTTGTCGATGACGCCCATGATCTCTTCCGCAGAGGCCAGGTTGAGAACAATATGAGTGAACGTCACAGACTCATCTCCCCCAATCAGATTCTCAGCTTCCGACGCACTGGCCAATGCAGTTATCTGATGTGGCACGTCCTTCGGTAATGTCATTTCAATATGCTTTGTGGTAGCCTCTCTGCTGTGTAACTGGGGGCAGATTATAAGAATAGAATATATCGGCGGGCGGAACGGTTCTAAGCCTGTGCTAAACTTCGAGCCGTCCGGTGTGGGCGTCATGTGGGGAGACATCTTCCCGGAAGGCATCTCAAGCTTCAGCTGTGAGAGATCTTGCCCGCTTGCCTTCGCGGCCTCGCTGAAGTGTGTAAGACCGACGTTCACAGACGAAACCGAAGATCTTGCAGTGTATTGACTCCGCGAGGAGCGTACGGACGGATCGGAGCCGGCAGATGATGTGAGGGCGGGCGAAAGAACATCGGCATCTGAGCTGGGACTAGCAGTCGGCGCCGGCTCCAGTGGTTTCTGTAGAAGGAATGGTCTGATAGCCTGCGTAGCCTTCTCCTCCAGCGGAGTTCGCATGGATGCGTTCATTGGCGGCGTATGCGTTATGTTGGGATGATCCTCAGTGCTTGGTAACCCAAACCGAGCCGTGAACGTGAATGTTGAACCTTTACCGGGCACGGCACTTCCCTCCATCCTTCCGCCGTGGAGCTCCACAAGTTGCCTTGATATTACAAGGCCTAGACCACTGCCACCATGCTGTCGCGTGCTACTACCGTCGATCTGACTGAAAGGCTTGAAAATTAGTTCGGCTTCTTCTTTAGAAAAGCCCCTGCCGGTGTCTACGATCGACCATTCGAGCATGATTTGATTTGCGCTAAGTTCCATGGTTTTGCTCGAGTAAACTCTGCACCGGCTGAAGACCTCTCCTTCGGCAGTAAACTTGATGGCGTTCCCGATGACGTTCAGGAGCACTTGGCGAATTCGCACCTTGTCACCTTTGACCCAAGAGGGTACGTTCTCTTCCACGACGTAGTTAAGCTCGAGTCTTTTGGCGATGGCCATTGTCGAAACTAGTTCATTAACGTCCTCGATGAGCGACCTGGTATGGAACCACTCGAAGTTTAGCTTCATCATACCAGCATCAACTTTTGACAGATCTAAGATGTCGTTGATGATCATGAGGAGACTGTTGGCACTAGTCTGGATTGTGTTTGTGTAGTCTCTCTGCTCTTCGTTGAGCGTCGTATCCTGCAAGAAGCTCACCATTCCGGATATGCCGATCAAAGGAGTACGAATCTCGTGAGACATGTTGCTCAGGAACCTACTCTTGGATTCCATCGCCTCTTTGAGTTTCGCCTCCAGCAGCTTATGATCGTTGATATCGGTCGCAGAGCCAAAGTAGGAGCTGGCGCCACTGCCAAAACCTGCGCCGTCAATCTCCACGCACCTAATTAGGTGCCATCGATATTCGCCAGTCTTCGATCTGAGCCGTAACTCCGTTGTATAGGAAAGCCGGCCGTTGCTGTCAGTCGCGACTTTGACGATGCCCTTTTTGGCTAGTTCGATGATATCCGTACCGAGGAAATGGTTGACCGAATTACTGTCAGAACTCGTGTTGCGGGACAGTCCTCCAGAGGATCCATTGCGGGAGTCCGAGGGTAGTGACCTCTGCCTTATCGTAGTGGCGGAGGAGTTTTCCGAGGGCGTGTTAACCTCACTGTTCTTACTTGAAAAGGTTACTGATGATCGATTCATCGGTAGCCGACACTTAGCCAGGTCCTCCGGATGTACAAAGTCCATAAACCCCTGTCCTAAAGGACCTTGATCGTCAGGCTGGCCGGTGTAAGAAAGCCATTGCTCGTTTGCGAAAGTGATTCCATCATCCTCGGTCGCAGTGAAGATGATTTGAGGGATCAGGTTGGCCAGAAGACGATGTTTAGCTTCCGACACCTCGATCTCTTGTTGGCGGAGAGCCATATGCTCTGCAATCTTCTGGTCATGGATATCCATATAGGAGCCGATGAACTGTACTATGACACCTCGTTTGTCTTTTGAGGCCACCGCACGGGCCTGGTGCCATCGGTAAGCACCATCGAAGCGACGAAGGCGAACGGTATGAGCAAATTGATCACCCGACCGAAGAGAATGAGTCCAGGCACACAGATAATCGTCACGGTCCTCAGGGTGAAGGCTACCCCAAGGATCCGCGATCAGGTCAGTAAGGGTCTGGCCCCGATATGTTAAGTATCTGCTGTTGACCCATACGATTTCTCCGCTGACCGGCAGCGCCACAAACACATGCACCGGCAACAAGTCAAGCATGAGCCCCTTCAGCCGATCCGAAGGCGGCAGCATACTCACCTGTGCTGCGGACGCAGACCCAGGCCGGGCTTGTGTCGTGGTATGCGACGTGGGCTTCGTAAATAGAGAGGTGCTGGGCGGCAAGGATTGGAAAGTTGCTGAGAAGTCACCACCATACGAATGTAACATGGTATGTTTATGTCCACCTGGTCCGGAGACATCCTGGCTGGGGGCCTGCTTCCGGTTGTCATCGACATCCTGCTGGTGCTGCTGGTTTTCCAAGCTACCCCTTCTCTCTGTCGAATCCTTCGACGCGGGTCTCTGTTTGGGCGCCTGCTGGACGACTGCCTCTTCGGAGGTATTGGCATTGTTAGCAATGGTCTCCGAGTCTGCAACCTCTTCCACGACCGTGCCTTGGTCTTGTTGATGTTGTCTGAGACTGCCTGATCGTCGTATTTTTTGCTTACTAGTTCCAGGGCTGCCTTCCTTGGTCCCACCATGAGAGCGCTGACTTAACGCCCCTGGGGTGGTTGCCTCTGCGGGCGCGCCTCCAGCTCGCGGTATCGGGCCGAAGTAGTTGTCACCACCCGTCTGGCCAGGACTGGTTCCAGCCGCGCGCTTTTCCACAATTAACCCAAATGAGCTAGGGTCCCAGAGAGGAGTTCCGCTGGGAGAAGCAGTTATGCTTCGGGACGGGCCGGAGTATTCGCTGGGGCTGGTGATACTTCCAGTGAAAGAACGTTGGGAGACGTCCTCGGACTGCGCATAGGTAAAATGAGGGAGCGTAGCCTGATCTGCCATTGGCCCGTCAGGTCCGACGGCGCCGAAGCCACCGGTCGACGGCCGTTTTCGATGAAGTCCGGCGACTTCGGTTTCGAGATTTGAATAGTGCCGGCAAAGGGAGAAGGACGTTGCTAAATGAGGTGCCAAGTGTTCGAGGGAGTGGCGTAGGTTTGAAGGATACGGTATGACAGGAGTCAGCATCGATAAGATGGCGATAGGTGGCTGTTGGTCCCTCTTGAACGAGTCCGCAGAAGGCGGGCGTTCAGACATCAGGCCAGGCTGAGCTGAGCCCGACTCCAATCTATCATGCTGTGTGGCTTTTTGATCCAGGACAGATGGATCTAATTTGAATCTTTGAGTCGATTTCGAAAGAAGAATATGGTGGAGGGGAACATGGAGAACTGTCCAAGAGTTGTCAACTCCAATAGTTTCAGGGGCTCGTGTCGAGGTATAATCTTGTGGGGTCGGGCTTGGGTTGAAAGACTCTTCGTCAACCATAGCATCTGTAAAGAAGGGATTCTCTGCCGGGTCGGCTCGGATAGCCGGCGACGGCGCTGGGGACTGAGACCATGGAGAGGGCGGTGCCTGCTCGTATTCCTCGTACTTGGGAGTCGGAGGTCGCGGCGGAGCATCGTCTATGACCGAGAAGAGGCTCGGAATCTTCTTGTCTGTTGAGACTTTTCTCCTGTGTCGGCTGGCAGCAGAATGAGGTGCGCTTGCATTTGCTAGCAACGAGGACAGCTTTGTCCCAGACTCGGTCCTAGCGAGCTTCCTTGCCAGCCTTTTTTGCTCTTCGGATGAGGTAGGCCTGGAGCCTTTGGATTTCTGTTGTTTCTCTTCGGCCGCTAGATCCAGATAAGGGTAAGTGCGAGTCAATGCAATGACTTTGCCTCGCTCTACGACGCGGGTGATGCCGTTGTGGTCAATGAGGGGGTCTGCTTCGAGGTCGAGGCCTTGTAGAAGTGGGAGGACACGGCCTCTGACTTCTCTATTCGATTCGAGCGTCGCCTCCCAGGTCGGAATGGATTGCTGCTCCTCTACAGCATCATGCTCCTCGAGGGCCTTTCTATTCAAAGTTGGGTGAGGGGTAGGGGAAGGGGTAGTCGGGCCAAGTCTATCCGCACCAGGATAGTAGCTTTTGCTTCTCGAGATGAGGCCTGGCCGCTGGAACCCAGGACTACCTGCCTCACCCATGTGTGCTTTTCGCGATTCCTTCTTGTCTTCGTAGGTGGTAAAGGAATGGCGACTCAGGATCGCCGGTCGTAGAGGCCAGTCGGCCTTTTGGAACCCATCAACATTGGACGAAAGCTCAGATTGCTCGTCGGCACTTCCTGCGATAAGACTGGTTCCTCTTGCCATATAGCCCATGCTCAAGTCGTCTTCCTCCTGGGCGTTATAGGTCGCCTTCTGGCCCCATGGCACGTTGTCGGTGTCGGTAGGATCGGCCGGCACGGAGAGCGTCACCCGCTCTGCCTTGTAGCAACTTGTCATGATCTGGACGACGGCGTCCCACCATGCATCCAGGCCGGGCTCGGCCGAGAGCATCAGGCTAAGGTCATAGAGATTAGGCGTAGGAAAATCGAAGTTCTCGGGGAACTTGGTGACACCGGTGGGCAGGAACGTCATGGCTGACGCTGGAGAGGATGTATCCGATCTTATCTGATCATGCAGCACGTAGCTTCCGAACTGCGTGCCAGCCGAGCTGAAGACCCCGCTCTGGGACTGCTGGCCAAAGACATTTTGTAAGTATCCAGAGTTGAAGTTGGGTGTGCCCATGCGTGGGAAGGGATACGACGGCGTCCTGGCAGTAAATCCCGGCGTCATGCCGCCGCGAACTGTCTTGTTGGATTCGGTCGACGCGGTTAGCAAGTCCGAACCTGACGAGGGCGAGGCAGAAACCGAGGCCTCTTCCTGAATGGGTGACACGCGCATCTTGTCGGTAGCATTTGCTGACGGCGACGGTGGACTTCGCACTGCTTGCTCCCGGCGCTCCATTTCCTTCGCAAGCCGGGCTCGGTACTCGATGATGGACAGCTTGTTTTCTATGATTTCTGGCGGGGTCTCCGCGATGCTCACCCCCTTATCTTTGCGCCTTGCGCCCGAAGCAACTCCAGTTGGATCCTGCCGTGACTCCTGCCGTGATTCATCCTTGGGCAACTGTGCAGCGGAAGGGGGGGTTCCCGCATCGCCCGCATCTAGGCCGCCACCGCGTAGATTAATGAGGCTATCCGCACCTGTGGGTGCCACTTTCAAGCAAGACACATCGGGATTTATCGGTGTTAGCGAGTCGGCCTGCAGGTTTCGCATGAGGTCAAAAAAGTCAGCTGCGGGTAAGTAGAGCTCTGCAGGATCGGCCTGCGGTGGTGTGCGTGGTGTCTCGGTGGTCAATCGTGGGCAGGGCGTTGTGTCATGGCCGTGGGAGGCAGATTGCGGCAAAAGGTTGGAAACGGAATTGCGTGGCTCGTCCAGGTTTGGGGGAGGATTAGGGGTTGGCATTCCTCATTCACGCCGCCCCCATCAGCAGTGTCGGGGACCGGTTTTATTACGGGCTCTTAGTTTCGGCATCCGTTGCAACTGGCAAGACGTCCCTTTTTTTTTCTTTGGTTGCTATGCTACAAAATAGTTCAAGAGAGGGTTGCCAGCGGCGGGATATGGTGGTCCTGCGATATGTGTGTGCTGGGAGTGTCGTTGTGGCTGTGAAATGGAGGAATAAGGGTGTGATTCTACTTTTTTTTCCGGCTAGGAAACGAATGGCATTGTGTTGCGTCGCTCGTTGCAAGGCTCTCGTGGTTGCTGGTCGGTAGTCGGTGGTCAGTGTTCGACTGGCCTACGTCAGACAGTGCCCTTTAGCGCCTGCTGATACGGCCCCTTTGGCGACTTACATGTAATGTACATACACCCGAACCCGATGCCGCTATTGGGAATCTTGGTATGGATGTCTGTCTAGGTAGGTATGTATGTAGCACTAATAAAATTCACTAGCTCAAAGGGTATGCCGAAAGAATGAAAAGAAAAAGATTTAGTTAGAGAGAGAGAGAGAGAGAGAGAGAGAGAAAAAAAAAAAATAATTAGGTGCACAACTGCAAGCGCATTTTACCCAGGTCAACTCAGTTCAGTTCAGTTCAGCTCCGTTCCTCGACTAATAATTGTATCAACTGATAGATAAACTGAAAAAGAAATAGAGCGCTGGATGCGAAAAAGAGACTGGAGGTGTGAGCCATAACTTGCATCAGTAGGCACACTAAAATCCAAGCAGGACTCCTTGTTTTGACCCAGAATGTCCCCCCATTGGGGCAGGTGGCTGTCTGTCCACGTTGATTATTGCAGACCTATTGCAGACCTTCTCCCTCCTCGATCCAATCAAGGCAAACAGAGTAAATGGCCTGCTTTCCCCCACCCGAGCGAGCGGGCCATTTCTTCCACTCTCCCACTCAGCGGACCTGTCAATGCCTTGGATCTGGTCATGGTAACCCTGGAAAAGAACAGAATCCTATCTGCGACGGTGACACCCACTTATTATTTTAGCTCCCCAGCTGAATCAAACTGCCACAGCAGATTTGTCAACTCTAGAAAGGTTCTAGGTAGCTTGCAGGCAGGTTGCAGGCAGGTTGCTAGGTTGCTAGGTACGCTCTGCAGGCTCTGCAGGCCCTCTGCAACCTTTCCACGTTATGGAAGTCGGCGTCTGTTATGACGCGTACAGGCCCGTATGCTGAGATTGCTAGATAGAGGAGACAGAGAACGACAAAATGAGATCAGCATAGGCGAAGTTGGGATTCTCCTAGTGGGATATCTGTTCACCCATGGAAATGTTGGCGATGTGCTCTGACAGGTCGTCTAGTGACGCAAGGTTGTGTCATCAAGGCACAATACCGCATATCTGACAATAATAAAAGCGGTCAAGGCCAGAGGTGAAGTGCAGCAAAAATAGGGTCTCTTTTTCCTTCTCGTTACCTGACCGGCTCAATACCTACGTCCATAATCTCCGCAATCCCCAGTCGATCCTCCGATAGCACTTCTAACACAGGAAGCAGCAGGAGCAGGTATCGGCGGGAGTGGCTTGAGTGCATGCAGATACGATAACGCATTTCTCATCTTTGGGGGTTCAGGTTGCCGGGCGGCTGTTCCCAAGGGCCGGCCCCCCAGGGAACAAGGGAAATGAATCAACGTTGTTTGCGATCTGATTTACCTACATCTCAGAATTTCAGCAACTAGGAGGTCTATTGCTTACTATGACATCGCACACTCGGCCGCTGAGAGTCTATCGACGATTTGTTCATTGATTGGATCCTCTCGGGAGAGCGCTGGTACATTGCGGGTTGTTGCCTTTCGAGCGTACAGGTTGTGTAGTACGAATTGCATCACTGGATAGTGTAGATCATCTCACCCGCAGATATGATGATGGGATTATTCGGAATAAGTAAAAAAGTGCATTTAGGATCTTGGAATGTCGCAGGAGAGCAGGCATCGTCAAAGTTACCAGCTCGTCAGTTCTATCGCAATAAAGAGCAGTGAAGACGGGTTGAGTTGCCGATAATTGAAGACTGACTGTGCATCCTAATAATAAGTAAGAATGCGGCATTACGTGTGTGGCGTCATAGTTTCGCCATCCTGGATTCTCGGGTTCCTGCTGTGCCACAGCGCTTGTCGGTTAACTCGAAAGGGAGCCACAGAGTTGGGAATATCAGAGTGGCTGGTGTATGTACTTTGTATCAGGCTAGGTTAAAGGGAGGTCCACTTGCAATGACGGACTTCCCGTTGCGCAAGAAACCCCTAAAATAACTGACTGAGCAGCAAACCTAATTGTACCAGGATATTACCTAGTAGCAGTATAGGTATTGAGAATGACTGTTCATATTCTGAGCTTCAGATAGAACTTCTACTGAAACTCGATTCTCCCTTCAAACTTTCAAGCATCTCTTCCAAAGCCAAGACGTTTTGCAAAGCGTTACACACGTCTGATGATGTAGCGAATACCACTCTCCTACACTAATTTTGGACTTCGCCAGTATGTCTACCTTTTCGTTACCTCCAGATATTTTCTCCCAAGTACGTGATATCTACACAGTACGCTCGTGTTGGACGGTTTAGCTTCTGTCGCTCGTCTCCCGCGCGAGCCTAGCCCTGAATTCTATGCGGCAAGTTGTCGCAAGTGTGGCCCTTATTATTTTAGGCGCCGAAGACTACACTGTTAGTGTATACGGAGATACCCGATCCAAACGCATCTCTGAAAGTACCGGATCGTTACCCACTTTGGCGCCCTAGTAGTTAGAGCAAAAGCTGCCACGCACGTCGACCAGTCTGTCTTTCTTGGTCTATGGAGTCCTAAAACGGGTAACACTCAGCCAGCAGTCAAGACTGTGAATGACTTCACTCCAGTTAGTAACACCTCAGGTAGCCCCGTGACACAGACAGTGTACATAGATAGCCAGTCTAATGATACTACATATCTAACTCTGCTGTATGTAATCGAATCTCCACAGTATATTCGACCTCATGAGGGGGGTTACTTGATGCGTACTTGATGAGAGATAGAAACAATATTGGAGATCATGATGCTCAAGTGCGACTCCATCTCAAGCCACCCGGTAATTCTTACTGAGTGTGCTCACGAGTCATCGCTATTCTATACCCTAATCGGCCAAAACCGCCACATAACTACTGGGAAGTTGTTGGGTAGGACGAGAAGATAGATAGTTGACCCGCCTCGCAGCAAATTGAACATCTACTAATGGTCACAAAGCAGCAAGTCGACGCCTTACGTGTGCTTGCTAGGCATTCGCGAGCTGAGTCTCATCGGGCTTCATAGGAATTTTCTACACAAGTGCATAGCGATTCTCTCCTCGGCCTAACAACTAGGGTTTAACTAAAAGACATAGTTCCAGGGCTAACTAACTAGACAGCTGTATGTGCATAGTATAGTAGGATCTATCTAGAACGCTAATAGTCATGTAATGGACGTCCACAGCCTTGCAGTCAAACTAAGTCCCGACCAGCTGGCTTCATCGCAGAAGTGTCGCACTGCCTGTCTGGATCTGGTCGCGGTAGCTTCGGCTAGATCTCCCATGTGGCACGCTTTCAACTGACACCTTTAAAATAGTGCGCGCCGTTGGCTCGCGAGTCGAGACCCACAACATTCGGGTTCGGCTGCTACTAAGTACATACGCGTATCCCAGCCAACGGGTTTTTGGACCAGGTTCTACCAGGAAACCAGGCAGCCCAGGCCATTATCTAGATCCACCCAACCGGTATCTACTATAGTAACTAGGCGGATATTTATCTGACCTCAACTTAGCCACTTGGTCTGCTCGCTTAAAATTAAGCTACGTAGATAACACATGGGCTAAGGCGGCCGGAGCGGTATTTCCACCGTGTCGCTGTCTCGCGGCCTACCCGTTCTTGAACACATTCAGCCTCACGAGCATCGATTCAAATAAACTGACTCGAAATGGGCCGATTTGGATGAAGAACAACGTCTGCGATGTTGGGCCAAGAGGGAGTCTTGACGACGGCCTGCGTACTAGCAAACCTACAGATACGGAGCTCACGTGCCTCTAACGAGCGCCGTCGACGTTGGCTGTGAATACCCATTACCTGCAACTTAGAGAGGCGTTGCTCGTGAGCCAATTGGCAACGGTTGTTATCAATCTCTGGAAGTATTCTAGGGACTCGACCGCTTCGCCGATGACCTTTCCAGATTACTGGGGCACCTGCGGAGGTCGAAGTCCGACTCAACGTCACACGGCCGGAGACTACCGGTGCCCAGTGGCTAGCCTTTATCAGTAGATATACAGCTGGGACGAGTCCATACTCTGGGCCTGATGAATCCTGATTCCTAACTTCACATCGGCCGTTACATTCAGGAGCACACTCGAAAGAATAGTTTTACAATTATCTGACTGAATCGCAATGGCTACGCTTATCGCTCAGCCAGCGGCCCAGCCGGCCATACATCCAGGGCCGGCACCACCAGCTGTGACATCCACGGGTCGAGATGTGCGCTTGAGGGCCCGAAGGAACATCTTCACTGGCCCAACGCCTGGGCTCGCGCCAACGTACCTCCAAGCGAATCTGATCATTCTGCCCTCGCGCTACGCAGCCGACTTCCGGCTCCTCTGCGCCCGAAACCCCGTGCCATGTCCTCTCATCGCGGAGTCGGCTTCAGCGGGCCAGCACAGCGCCGTCACCTCGCACATCAGCAACCTCGCGAGCTCGCAGATCGTCTCGGACTGCGACCTCCGCCGTGATGCGCCGCGCTACAATGTGTATCGGGACTCGAAACTCGTCAAATCCGGCTGTCTCGATATCGTCGGCGAGTGGGAGGACGACCACGTGGCGTTCCTGATCGGCTGCTCGTTCAGCTTCGAGGCCGCGCTCTCGGCGGCGGGTTTGCCGCCCCGACATAGCGTGCTGGGTCGCAATGTGGCCATGTACCGGACCAATGTGCCGCTGTGCCCGGCTGGCGTGTTCACCGGGAGCACGTACGTAGTGTCGATGAGACCGTACAAGGCCGCGGATGTAGAGAAAGTACGCGAGATCACGCGCGGGTACAATGCCATGCACGGTGAGCCGATAGCTTGGGGCTGGGACGCTCTCCAGAAGCTAGGGATCCGGGATATTGACGCCCCTGAGTGGGGCGACTCACCGTTGACGGACGATGGGAAGCCTCTGGGTAAGGCGATGTGCTCTGGCGATGATGTCCCTGTATTTTGGGGATGCGGAGTCACGCCTCAGGAAGCCGTCACCAAGGCGGATATTGAGGGCACGGTTATGGCACATGCGCCGGGCCATATGTTGGTGCTAGATTGTAGAGATGTCGATATTATGTCAACTTAATATTATGCGTACTAAATGAATTACTTTGAATACCCTTTGAACAAATACGAAAATGTACGAACGACTCTCCGGGAAGGTATGAAACAAAATAAAAACGTCATGAAAATTATATATATTGGTATATCTATCAAGTTGGGTTGAATATTTCAGCTTATATTGAACATGCTAATTTGAAGACTACTTATTGAAGCAATACAACGAGTTATCGTCTCGCGCCATAATAACGTTACTGGCCATATATGCTAGAAGGATTATATGTACCGCTCAATAGAATGTGAGCAAGAGCTTTAGTTTTGCCACGAAAAGACCATTCGACCCTTCACATGTTTAGCTTGGCATTTCAAGGACGGCGGCGGAAGTCCGCCTTCAAGGTGTGTCGGCTCTGCCAAGAGAGTACTTAGAAGACTATATAGAAGCCGTAGAGAAGTCTTATAAACATAATCTAGTTCCTTGTTTATTCACATCAACCCACGCGCGATGAGATTCCTGCAGTAAGCAAATAACAATCACATAGAGTCTAACTTTCAAAACTCAAGCGAGATCAAAATCAAAATCTCCATTCAACACATGTTGATCAAACGACATTTCTCCGGTCGGATCATTACTGGAGGCTAGCTCCCCTAGGTCAGCACCCGAGAATTGCAAATTGATACTAGCTGGGTCTGGTGCTAGATAGTCGCTTGCGTCGAACCCCGAATGGAACTCGAAATCGAAGACAGGCTGCTGCACTGGGTCTGCAGTGCTATCTTCACTCGGAGTCTGCATGGCTGCCACGACACTGTCTCGGACCTCAATGATGGCGGGCCACGTGAATCTGATGGCATTCATAGCTTCTAGTACGGTATCCATAGCTTTAGAAATGCTGCTGTCGTCTGCTGGCAAGTTCTCCAGGAATCGCTTCATGAGGATCGTTCCCGCCGTCACAGATAGAGTGTGTATGAAGTTGAGAGGGAGCACTGCGTAGTTGTAGAATCTGGAAAAGCTGCGGAGCAATTTTAGCATGGCTTGCAACGACTCGTAGCAAAACTCGACGTCTTCGCTTGTGGCTATGCCCGGCTTTGTAAATAGGTGACGAGGGGGCCGGTGTAATATGATCATTGCTGTGTGGAAGAGCATGCTATAAGAGGCAGTCAGCGCGGATTGCCTCATTTATGTGACCAGAATACTTCCTGTAGGTGTAATACGAAAGGTTGTACTTGGCCGTGGCTCCATTGATTCCAGTGTAATTTTCCCGGTAATGTCGTAAGCCATTTGTTCAAGGAAACGTGAATTCTCTGTACAGTAGCAGCCAGTACCGCACTATCCACGTTATTCCGTCGATTTTCAAACAAGTCTGTAATCATATTGTGTACAATCTTCATCAGCTCAACTCGATATATGAAAGACCCAGCCAGGGCGATGCCGTCTTCATAAGCCGTAGCGGATACATCCTTAGCAATATAAGTCTCCAGAAGACCTTGCCAACCATCAGGATAAGGAATACGTATTGTATTCAGGACATCAGACTCATGTGAATATAGAGCTGGTGGGCGACCAAAGTAGAGACTCAACTGCTTATCGGCATTGAAAGCGGCCCAATATACCCGTCGAGATATTTCGTGCTCGATCTGAGGTTCAGAAGGACCTTTCCAATTATTTGGGTCCAAGTGTAGTCCCACTATAGATAAACATAGGTCAACAGATGCTTCGTTAACAAAATTCGGAGGTTTTACAACTTGTACCACAAATCACACATCTACTGATACCTTGAATGGCTAACCATAGTTCCGAGAATAGACTGATATTAGACTTGAAAGAGAACTGAGCATACGTACTTTCATGAGCTAAGCGAAAAGCCATGCCACAAAACAGCCACCCTTTGGATGCCTTGCCATGGCCAATGCACCTATATCCAAGTAATATCAATGCTTGTAGTAAAGTGATGTCTGGTCGGTCCAGCGAAGCATATACCAAGCTCTCAGCTTGCACGGCCAAGATTTCAGAGACGGATGACATGGAGGGATCGCCATCAGCTAAAGCCCCCATCGAACAAAGCGCATAAAGAAGGACATCAGAGTAGTATCGACCCCCACCGGCATCGTAATCTCGAAGGAAGAACTCGCGATACATACACATGTGATATACATATTGGTACTTGAAGAAGTTAGCCATTGCTGCTAGACAGACCTCATCGCGAGGAGATATCGTGAAAATTCCCAGGGCGGCCGGACCAACATCTATCACTGGGTCAGAAGAGACAGATGCTACTGGGTTTGGTGATGTTTCGAGTTCCCCCGATATCAAAGTATTCGGCGCATGAATCTGGAACAGACTTGTTCCGCCAAAGAATTGCGATACATTGCCAGTTCGTAGCTTTCTAAGTTGACCTTCCCGGGCCCTCGAGAGCACTAACTCAGGATCCGGATGGGGTTCAGGCATGTTTTCTGGGGAAAGGACCATATCGCTAGTCTGGCTTAGACTTGACAGGTAGCCAGCCAGCATCTCGTCTCGCTTTGCGCTATCGGCTAAAGCCAAACGCTGGATGAATAGCTCCAGAGAAGCGACATGTCGTTCAAGAGCTTGCACGTGGCTCTTGGGGACAGGCCTATCATTGGATGGTCAACTGAGTTGTCGAACCTATCAGGCTCGGCTGTCTCTAAGCTAACCTTTGTTTCTCGCCAGATCCTGCCAAGACACATGGACTCCCGGATTTTGTACAATTAGAGCAGGGCGCTTTGCGGTCACAACGAATTTTGCGCTTCTTACAACGCTCACAGCTTTCGAGAAGTCAATTGATTATCCTATATAAATGATGGCTTGATGCGTGCTTACGAGGTAGTCGCTACATCACCGATATTTGTTGTTGGTATCGTCGATTGAGAGCCATTATCCATTATATTTTCAAAACAATAGAATTCAGCACAGGTAATAACATCAGTGACGTTCTAGCTAAATAGTTCTCATTGCAGCAAAGTACGATGATGTATCGCTCTAAAAGGCTCACTTGAGGCTTGAGATCCAAGTGAGATCTCATGTGGACTCCAGCCGCACACACTACGGGCGTAGAGGACAGTGTGTACAGAACAGATACTGTAGAATTCACACGGAGACTATATTGGACAGCTATTCATTTGAAGACAGCTGAAGTTATCTATCCATCTGCTCTCAGAACGAAAACATACGGTGCAGGAAGTTTCCGGATATCCAAGACTTATACTATCCAGGTAAACTTCAGTCCTCTGTGGACCACCTAGTTTCTTGGAACATAATCATTCCTTCATGCTGACCACGCCAGGCTGTTGAACAAGGAAGCTCTATATTGAATATACTACGTAAACAATTGTCGTAGAAGATCTACACGTACTTTGTAAGCGGCACAGACAGAATAACCATCGCTTTATGGAGTTGGTTTGTCGGCTATCGAGAATTGACTCCTTGCTGCACTTACACGCTGAGTCTCCGGCTTTAGGGCTTAGATGATCTACGTGGATATACCACATAGTAGCCAGTGCAGAGTATAACCTAAAAAGGAGTAGGTGCGGAATGAAAGCCCAGCAAGTGCACTAACGAATCCCAGGATTATAATCCTGCCATATATAGCCCAAGCATCTCCACTCAGAGGCGTAGCACTTTGAAAGACGTTCTTGGACGTCCTTTTAAGATTGTGACCTACATCAGGCACACTGACTAATTTTAGACATTAGGCTTTCTGGTTGTCGAATTGTTAGCATAAAAGGTATGTAAAAGCGCATAGCCAAGATGGCCAAGTGTTGCTTGCCATGCAGACAGTTTATAACGCTTCTTCGCAGAGCAGCTCATAATCCACAAACCTCAAGGTATGAACACATATAGTATGCACATACCGACGTATAAATGGACCAAATAGAGTACCCCATAAATTGACATGCCAGTCGGGTCTAGTGTGTGGGGTCGCCTGCCGCCTACCGACATTATCTTCTGACTTGGGAATGGAACATCCCGCAGCCTGCAGGCAGGTCTCATCATGCTCCCGTCTATATTGTATATTGTCTAGATAACCCGAACCTTCTGCCTACGGCACTTCGGCGCTCGTTCTTGGCTAATCCGTACACTTATTACGTTGTTGCCTGGTTAAGTGTATCTACGCATCGTGGGAAATCCACCTCGTCTACGCGAACAGCCGTACCTAGGTTAGGTAGTGTGCTCAGCGTATTCGGTAATCGGGTTACTCAACCCATATATTGTGTATCCACCTCGACCTAGAATCGTAGGTAAACTTCCGTTTCTATATAAAGGATCAGATAATGTTCCCGGCAGCCCGGCTGACGCGAGCGAGGGCACGGTGACTACATGGTACATACGTGTGTGTGTAGTATAGGTAGGTATGTATGTAACTAGTCGATGCCAGTACGGCTGAGCAAGATGAGCCTCCAGGCCCCAAGTGATGAGAGAGCACCCTTGTTGCGGCGTACAAGGACAATGTGTGATTGAGCCAAGATAACTCGAGCGGCACCGTCCATCTTGATCGACAGGATAAAACCTGGAGCAGCCGCCGCTAGATATCACTCGTTGTTGGTGCTTTCCTCATTATCGCCCTCATCGTGATAGTCATTCTTTCTGGAGGTAAGTAATCTATGTCACCTGCTTCATTGATTTCACATTCCATCCCAAGTTGATCACCAACTTCATCTCATCATCCCCCGACCTGATAGGAGTTTTGGACCTGCACGATTTTTGGATATATCATGAAAGGGAAACGCTCTCGTTCAACTACGATTCTATTCCTCTGACCTAGGCTCAAATCCAATCCTCTATCTCCCAATCTCATTTGCATCTACCGTTCCAATTGTTACACTGCCCTTGACCCTGTTCCGCAAGCACTGAACAAGTCATATAGTTCCATCACGAGCTGGAAGGAAGCTAGGTAAAATGGGTTCGTCTATCTGTTTGACGCCGTCCTGCATTCACGCAGCGTCGGAGATACTCTGTAAGTTGAAGCCTGCTCATCCCTTACTAAGTAGATCGGAGCTTATACATCTTCAGATAATTTGTCACCGGATTATCAAAAGATCGATCCATGCACCAACTTTGACAAGCTTGTCTGCGATGGCTTCACTTCTCGCCATGACATTGCTCAGGATGCCAGTTCCGCCTCTACTTTTAGTGTTATGTCTGATAATGCCATGTCTACTCTCAGGCATATCCTAGAGTCGCCATATCCCACAACTTCTGAGGTATGTGGCTATCTGGCACTGTTGCGGATGTTTCGTCATTTCTCCGTCTCAAGCATCTAGTACGAAGCCCCCCCAGAGTGTAACACAATGGTCCATACCACGGGGGGTTTCTGCCAGTTGCTCCATAATTGGCAGAGTTAATATTTCAGGTCCAGCTCCCAAGGGAATCAACGACTCGCTAACATTTCTCTGATTTAGCATTCTGCTTTCTCGCCTCGGAACCTAGTGAAGCTTGCTGCATCAACCGACGAAGACAATTTCAAGGCGATGCAACAGACCTACAGCTCATGCATGGACGAGGAGGTTCTTGAAAAGATTGGAGTCGCACCTCTAGTCAGCCAAATTGCCCAAGTTGCCAAGTCATTCCCCGTTTCCGAGACCGATTATAAAGGTGATACGCCACTCGGGGAGACTGATTACAAGGCCCTCAGTGACACCATCTTACTCCTGCAACAGCTAGGAGTTCCTGTGTTTGAACAACTTGGAACTGGCCCCGACGATAGAAATCCCGATGCTGTGATTATACAAGCCATCCCAGCTCAACTTACATTGCCGTCGCCAGAAGTTTATCAGGACGACGAGACTTTGAGCCTGTATGAGAAGATGCTTGGGGAAGTTTTCACCGACTTACTACCAACAAACTCCTCGAAATCAGCAGCTAGCCAGCTCGCAAAAGGGGTCATCGAAATCGAGAAGAAAATTGCAGCGGTAACTCCTCCTGCTGAGGACCAGTCAGATGTCACGGTATGTTGAAAGCCTTAGCCTGGCGGCATTCTAGTGGATCAGTGTCTGACGGGACTAGAAATACTACAACATCGTCAAGGTTGACGAGGCCGGCAAAATTGCACCAGCACTTCAACTAGACTCCGTCGTCCGAGCTTTAGTCCCCAAGAACTACACAGTTGATAGTATGCTGCTAGCTTTCCCCGAGTTCTTGGGAAATGTATCCGAAATTGTCTCTCAGTCACCGAAGGCTGCCGTGCAAAGCTATCTGATCTGGCAACTGGTTTATGCTTATTCATCGTATGTGGAAGGACCGGAAGTGCAGGCGATTGGCCAATTTTCCAATGCCTTGTCTGGCAAGGTACGACTCTTTTTCTCACTGTCTAGACTCAATTATTAATGACTTCCAGTCCTCCGGTTCAAGCTCTGAGCGCTGGAAGACGTGTGTTACCTACGTCGATAGCACTGTCGGCTGGTATCTCAGCAGATTCTACGTCGAGACAGCCTTTTCTGAAGATGCGAAGAAGCTCGGAGATCAAGTCATCAAGGATATCAAGCAGCAATTTGTTTCTAAGCTCAATGGTCTGAGTTGGATGGACGACTCCGTGAAGAAATTGGCCGTGAACAAAGTCAACAAGATTGACCAGAAGATCGGTTACCCTACAGCCTCCCCAAATATCATGGATCCAGATGCGCTCCAGAATCACTATAGCGGACTGGAAATAACCGACTCTTTCTTCAACAACACCGTAGCGAGCAACAACTGGGCGACCAAGAAGACGTGGTCAGCTCTCGGCAAGCCTGTCGACCGTGGCCAGTGGCAAATGACAGCCGATACAGTCAATGCTTACTACAACCCGGTAGGCAACGAAATCGGTGAGTACTCCTGAATATTTTTCCTTTCCGCAAGGCGTGCTTCGGGAGTCAGTGTTTTCAAACAGACCCTGCTCGTGAGCCTTTTATTCCTGGAGCCCGTCTCTACACTAATGATAGCCTACTCGCAAAAAGATTATATGACTAACCATGTTCAAAGTCTTCCCGGCCGGAATTATGCAGTTCCCTAGCTTCGCGGTAGATCTACCTGGATATGTGTCCTATGGTGCCTTCGCATCAGTTGCTGGCCACGAGCTTTCTCACGCATTCGATGACTCGGGCAGAAATTACGACGAGAACGGCAACTACACGAATTGGTGGACCAATAGTACGATAAACGAGTTCACAAAACGTGCCAACTGTTTTGTTGACCAGTACGACAACTTCACAATTGAGGGAACCAACGGCTCAGCATTGCATGTCAATGGAGAACTGACGCTGGGAGAGAACATAGCCGATGCTGGTGGCATTTCGGCGTCTTTCGGGGCGTGGAAGCAGCGACAGGAAACAACCCCTGACCAGGATCTGCCTGGCCTCGACTTCTTCAACCACGAGCAGCTGTTCTTTGTGTTCTATGCCAATTGGTGGTGTGACAAGTCTCGGCAGGAGAAGATGATCAACGCCATCCGCACCGACCCGCACTCGCCGGCATTCGCTCGCATTCTGGGGCCATTGGCGAACTCGAGAGCGTTCAAAGAGACCTTCAGCTGCCCTGTGAAGGAACCAACTTGCGAGCTCTGGTAATCGGATGGTTGGGTTCTTGAGTCTTATGAGTGACACATGGAGGATTTATGGGCACGAGTCGAAGAAGTTGCTAATGATGCCTCGATGACTACACTTCGAAGTAAACATATTCTATTCTCATTATATGTATTAGGTTTTCCTGACGTGAACACAATATTCCTTCTGCTTCTGTCATGGATCTAGATGTACTGTCGAAGGTGTGGCTCAAAAGTACGTTGAGTTTTTAATTACATACAAGTTCACAATACCTAGATCACCGTGTTATGTATTCGTGATAACTCACCGCCTATGAGCCCCTTTTGCTTAAGGGATTTTCCGAGTAAAGCAGCATTATAGGAGGATTAGTGTGATGGAGCCCTAGCCACATCGTATATCTTCAATTCCAGAAAGCAAGGCTAGATTGGGCGTTGGGACAGCCCCTATTATGTATATTAGACAAAGCTATCTTCGAGCTATCGTCTATTTAGTCATACAGATAGTCCGTACACATCCCATCCGTTATGGGAGATCCTTAGAGATAGGAATGCTCCAAACACGTAATTTGACTACATACCTATTTGCTTGGCTCGGCGTTCACTAAATGGTCTCGATACACTCACCAACTTGAGAAGTACATATTTTACTTGGGGTGGCTGGCATATAGGAGACTTATTAATAGTAGTGACGTTGTCCCAAACACTCCGAGGCCTACATTACCGATTTCCGGATGAAGCTGGGACGATTCCGCTAGGAGTATACCACTGCTATTTTCAGCCTCGGAGAAACGTGGAGCTCTTCTAAGTATAGAAATATCTGAAAACATAAGACGCAAGAATGAATATAGCAGTACCCAGAAGAATCCAGATATCAATGTATTTTAGTATTACCAAACCACTGCCGATTTTCCGTCCTCTGAACTCGATACAATCCTTCAGTGATGATAGGAAGTAGAATATCTGGGCCCTTATATCTTGAATCCACACCATGTGAACACCCAATAGCAACTATGTAGAATGCCGATCTCATGCCGCCGCCGCCGCCGAACTCCGACAAAAGTATTATGAACAAAAATGCCAACTTTGCCCTGTAGAAATTTTGGAGGTAGAATCATGAGACTGGAAATTTAACTTCACCAAACGAGCATCGCACGCTATATGCGAGAAAGTTGTGCTTCTAATAACCAGACTCCTCAAGTCTCGAGACAAAATTCTACTATGCTGTTTACAATCCAAGCTTATGCTTCTTGATCCGCGGGTAAACTCCGATGACGAGCAGCACCGATATCAGGGTGATGGCCCACAGCTTGAGCCCCAGCACGTTCAAGTTGTAATCCGTCTGCGTGGCACTGATGACCGTAGCGAGGAAGAACAAGAGGAGGACGTAGCCGCTGACGCGGTGGTACTTCCAGATCTTCTTGGCGTTGGCCTCGCCGCCGTACAACTGCGGCAGTCCGTACATCGTGAAGCCGACGAAGTACTGGACGAGGATCCAGATGGAGGCGATGACGCCCAGGTAGCCGTGCACGGAGTGGAAGTGGGGGCCGTTGCTCTTGAACTTGTTGACCTCGATGCTGACGACGCCGACGAGGAAGAGCGAGAAGGCCAGGAAGTTGAGGCCGGCGTGGACTTTGGCGCCGACCTGCTTCTGTGCGCCCGTGTGCGTCGGCTGTAGGACGAGAATCGACTGGACGAGGACAAGTAACCCCGCTGATTGCGCCAGGGGGTGTACCGAAAATAGCATCAGCGGGTTCATGAACACCGGGGCCCAGACCGAGGCCACGAGGAGCAGGGCCGCAGCTTCGGCGATGACGCCGGTGCCTGATGATTGTATGAGCTTTACCATGGTTGAGGAGCAATGATTGTAATGACGTAGGGGGAGTCCTTCAGTAAGACACAAGATGCTACGGTGGGATTGTTCAATAGATAGAGGGTGGGGGTAATACGGCTCTGCTCAGATTGTAGAGAGCAGCTGGAGAGCAGTGAACTTGGAATTGAGAAGAGAATAACGCACCAATGATGAGGTTTTTGGCTATGGGAGCCTGGTCTCTTTGAGAGACATCGCCGGGATGGCCTAGAAGAGGCTCGAGGTCTTGCTCTCCGCCATCTTCCGGATCAATCGGGGTACGTTGGGGTATTCCAGTGGCCGAGGCCATTTTGGCAATTATTAATGATGTTTCTTTGATCGGCACACTATAAATTAACGAGGGGTCGCTTGGGAAAGGTGATAAATTAGGAGATAGGCCGTCTTTAAGCTCGTCTGGAAGTCTGGCTATAGTGAACTGAAACTCTGGAGGTCTGGAAATCTGGGACGGCTCGTCTTCTAAGATGTCGAACTGGTCAAGTATGTTTCGAGGAGGACTGAGCGAGCCGAGGGAGCGAGCGAGCGATCGAGCTCACCATCGATGACGGAGATGACGGATATCTGGTATGGCTTGTCTGCGACGGAAGCTCTAGCCTATCAGGGCCTCGCGATTCTTAAGCTTGCAGAGGCCCCCGGGCACACCCCCAGGCCCCCAGCCCCCATAGGCAGGCACTGACCAAGCCAGTTGCACAACGTGCTCACTTACGGTATCACATTTGTAATAGGACGGTTACGAGTTCGGCAATGTGACAGCTAGGATTCAGCTCCTGACATATCTGTAGAAGCCGTCAATGTTCATTCAAGCTTCATGGACAGACGATGATTACGGCTGAATGTGTAAGGAGCTTAGCATACCCTAAGATGGCTATTACATGTTAAATATCGTCCTATTGATTGGCTGAATGCTAAGTACCTAAGTAGTTCCCCGTTTATCGGGTGCGGGCGCGCTCCGGAGCTGGACCCCGCGCCCCGCTAGCTTGGGAGATTTCGAAGTCGGAGAGCCAAAGTGGGATGAATAGAGTTATTTGGTGGGCCAATTATGATGAATTGTTGTTGAGGCGCCAAATTTGTTAAGACTTCTTCCTCGACCACGCCAAAATTCATATGCATGAACTTGAGAGAGAGCCAAAGGGACCACCGGGAAAATGAGCGAGGGTTTCGGATATGAGGTCGAGGCCGTCAAGGCTACTGCAATTGCCTCTGATGACATCGACAAAACCTTTCGATCAAGCTGCATTGGTGAGTGAGTGAACAGCACGAAGAGTCTCAAGCCAATACAGGACAGACAAAACTTCTATGATGGCGAAGCCACGATCGATATGCAGACCTGTAGAATTCTCAGACTGACTTACCTCGACCAGATTTGATATCTGGAACGCTTGGAGGCAAGGTCCTAGGCTTCTCGGATCAATGGTTTGCAGATGCAATCAACCTCATCACCCCTACGGCTCCCATTCGGCAACCTGGCAAGATGGTCTACACGGGTGCTTGGTACGATGGATGGGAAACGAGAAGACACAATCCGGAGCCTTTCGACTGGGTAGTCATCCGGCTTGGTGTTGCATCTGGAATTGTGGAGGGAATCGAGATCGACACGGCTTTCTTCTCCGGCAACCATGCTCCTGCTATCTCCGTTGAGGGCTGCTTCGCTTCCAATGACGACGAGGTTCTCTCTTGGAAAGGAGGAAAGGGAAAGTGGGAAGCCATTTTAGGCATCCAGGAATGTGGCCCGTCGCAGAGATTTGGGTGGAAGCTGGACAACCCTACCTCAAAGCAGTACACGCACGTGAGGCTGAACATGTATCCCGACGGAGGCATTGCCAGATTTCGACTTTTCGGTCACGCCGTTCCCGTCTTTCCAGAAGACACGGAAGCTATCTTCGACTTAGCTGCCGCGCAAAATGGTGGAGTCGCGGTTTCATGCAGTGACCAGCATTTTGGCACCAAGGACAATCTCATCTTACCGGGCCGTGGAAAGGATATGGGAGATGGTTGGGAGACGGCACGGTCTAGAACCAAGGGTCACGTCGATTGGACCATCATCCGCTTGGGTGCTCCCGCTCTTATTCAGAGCTTCGTGGTAGACACCGCATTCTTCAGGGGAAACTTTCCGCAGAAAGCGAAACTCGACGCTATCAACTGGAAAGGCGACGGTGAACCAGGAGCTGATGCCGAAGGATGGACCGAAGTCCTAGAGCCTAGCAAATGTGGTCCTGACCAGGAGCATGCCTTTGCTTGCGTAGTCAAGGACGATGTTTTCACTCATGTGAAGCTCACCATTATTCCTGATGGGGGCGTGAAGCGGCTTCGGGTGCTCGCCAAGAGACAGCCCCTAAATGCATAAGGTAACTGATGAAGGCTTACCTAAGTACCTAGGTGTTGTCTTCTAAGTACCTCCGATCTTATAACATAAGATCGTAATTAACTACCAGAAATATACTTGAATTCTGCCTTAGACTTAATGAATGCACTCATTATGAAAATACATGTAGGGGGGAAAGTCGTCGTAAGTAATCATCTATACCTAGTAGTTGGTACTATTAAATTGGCAGTCTTTGCTTTTTGATTGGATTCCATACTACGTAAGAGGGCGCACGGACCAACCCTTTACAAGGTATCAATGTGGCTACCTCATGTATCAACCGGTTTGGACGTTTCTTCCAACAATGACGAACATCGAATAAGTTTCGAGCCCAATACAAGGTTCGCTTTCGTACGCAGTAGAATTCGACCCCACTAATCAGCCTCGAAACCTCCCAGGAACTCCCAGGAAGCATGCTCCCTTATTTAACAGCCTCGACAAGTCCCTGAGCGAAAAAAGAATAACCCCTATGCCGTCCCCTGTCTAGCCATGGATCTCGGCGACTCTGATGGCGGGGGGTTCGGCGGGGAGCAGCCTCAGAAGCCTCGAGCTCTCCCAGCCGACCTCCCCAAATCCCTCGACGACCGTAGGGCGGTGCCGACTGAACTGGTCACCGAGACGGAGATGTATGATGGATGGCAAGGTATGTTATACTGCCTCGTGTCCCGTGTCCCTCCTGTCCCTCCTGTCCCTCTCTTGAGGGCTCATGAATTGCTTGGAAGCTAAATAATTCACCCTTTTTGATCAGGCCAATCGCAATTCCTGACTACCCCGATGCTGGCGAAACCTCTACACTTCAGCAACCTGACTCTAGACGATCCGAATTACGACGAGGACTTGACGCGGGGGATGCCGGATAGTGACACGCGGCTGATGGAGATGCTTGCGGCGCAGGCACAACACCATGGAGGGGAAGCCTTTGAGGACGAAGATGCCATCGCAGGAGATGAGAAACTCTCAGACGAGGATAAGAGGACAATGTTGCAGAAAGCCTTGATAATGGCTGCGAGCAATGGCGACCTTCAACACGTCAAGAGCATTCTCGACGGCAAAGCGAAAGAGTTCGTGGACATCAACGCACCTGACGAGGATGGAACGCCGTCTTTGGTATATGCCAGTTGCTTTGTAAGTGCTTAAAGGGATAGGGGGTCGGGTTATACACATGCATAAGTCGCTAATACTACACAGGGACACGAGAGCGTGGTACAAGCTCTTGTGGATGCCGGTGTCGATGTGGATAAGCAGGACCGAAATCACTGGAGCGCATTAATGTGGGCAATGACGAACAGGCATAAAGGCATCGCTAAGATACTGTTGGACAACGGTGCATCTCCAGAGGCAAAAACATCGTCAGGAAGAACAGCTTTCGATTTTGTACCCCCCGACAGCGAGATGTCTTACTATCTACACGACAATGGCTATAGCATAGGGAATGCCGGAGTGACCGATGATTTCTATAATCCGGGCTTCTCCCAAGATAGGTTCGAGGAAGAGATGGCCGAGAACGAAATACGTCGTCGCATGATGATGGACAGTGCCCGAGACCTCGAGGTCGACTTGGGTAACATGGGTATCGATGACCAGCCAGAGGTAAGTTGATCCGATATGAGAGAGTCCCGTCATCATGTTGCTAATCCCGAAAAGCCCATGGACGAGTTTGAGGAGGAGCTACAAGAATTCGACTGGAGTCGATGTTTGCATGACCAAATGTTCGTGTTTCAAGAGAGCGAATTGGACAGGATACTCGATATTGTTATTACACACATGCAACCTGCGCGGTCACCGTCTCAGAAGCCAGTGCCAGCGAATATGATCTTTTTGAGCGCAAGATATGCGCACTACCATGCGAGCCACGAGCTGTTGGCCAAATTACTTGTTACCGCCCAGGACAAAATCAATGTGGTGGTCGAAGCCCATCAGTGGGACATGACTATCCTTGCGTTCTGGATGTCAAACGCCACACTCCTATTACACTATTTGAAAAAGGATGCCGGTCTAGTTGAGGCCACGACCGAGTTCCAAGCACAACTTGCCGAGCTCATCAACGAGATTTTCATTCTCATCGTCAGAGACGCGGAGAGACGATTAGATAAAGTACTTGATCCTGCGATGCTAGACCACGAGACCATTCCCGGACTTGAGGATGTCACTTTCCAACACGAGTGGAAGATTTTCAAGCGGAAGAAGGAGGTGAAACAAGAACCCCTCGAGAAGCGATTCCGGCCTCCTTCGCCAAAACAGCGCGCTAAGCCTGCTCCTCGCAATGTGACCTCTCTGCTGTCGTCCACCTTATTCGTGCTCGATCTTTACGATATCCACTCAGTTATTGCGTCACAAATAATATCACAGCTTCTCTATTGGTTGGGCGCAGAGCTCTTCAATCGGATCATGAATAATCGGAAATACCTCGCAAGAACCAAGGCGATGCAGATCAGAATGAATGTCTCGGTCTTGGAGGACTGGGCAAGGAGTAACAATCGCAAACCCGAGCACTACGAGCATGGCGAGACGATAGCGACTGGCGAAACTACGATGGAGGCAGCACGCCGTCATCTAGCTCCGGTGGTTCAGCTTCTACAGTGGTTACAGTGTTTCTCTTCTCTAGATCCAGATGATCTAGAAGCATTAATTGGGACACTTCAACAATTGAAGCGACTCAGCCCACAGCAATTGATATACGCTGCTAAGAATTATCGACCGGAGGTTGGTGAAAAAGGGTTGCCCAAGAGCGCCCTGAAGTATCTGGATGCTATCCAAAAAGAGGCGGCAATACGGAGAGACCGTAGGAGGACTGTATCTCCGATGCCACATAGCGTACCAACGACGCCCATCAAGAGTACATTCAACGGCTACGGTGCTGAAACGCCAGGTAGTTTGCAGGGCACGCCAAAGCCGGACCAAGACGACGACGACGTGCCAGAGGGGATCAATTTTGATCCCTCGGTGATGCTACCATTCACCCTCCCGTCTGTCACCGACATGCTTGTATCCTATGGTGCTGGATTTGGCGGAGTGAATCGGGAGCGGGAGAGAAAATACATCCCCACGGTCCCCCCCGAGTTTCTTGATAAGTTAGAAGTAAGCGGCAGCTCAAGCCGACCGATGTTTGGTGAGAAGGATTGGGAGGATGAGGAAGTTTAAGGCGCAAAGGTCGTTTGTGCGGTCGGTGGCCAGCAACCCGACGGCCAACCATATCTCAGGCCAACTCAGCTTGCATGACGCCTACCTATCACACCGCGCAGAGACGGTCAGAGCCCGCGATGTTGGCATAATCAGAAGCTTGTCGACATGGTAATGTCATGCAAGCTGCAAGGGACGAACGCGTGGCGCAGGGGGAACTGGGCTCGAACATAGATATTCGGGAGCGGCGTTGGCATGAACGAGAGACAAGGCCAGTAAGACATGTAGGAAATTACCGCTACTGCATCTTACTACAGACAGCTCAACACGATGAGAACGACTACTGGAAGAAATCGACATGGGGGAGACTACACACAGACAGGGGAATCAAAAAAAGACTTTTTTCCAACCTTTCTCATTGTATTCAATCTTAATTCCCAATTCATCTCGTACAATTGGAAAGGTCGTGACTACATACATGGCAGGCTGTTCACCAATACTCTCCTCTATCACGTGTGATTCTTTTTTGGTGATTTTGATGTGGTTGGGGATAATGCAGGCATAGCAAGCGAACTGCCAACTGTCGCATCTGGCGGTGTCTGGGTTATCCATTCATCCAATTTTCATTCAGCTGTGTGCTTGGCGACGCAAACTTTCAACGTGGAGTCTCTCAACGATACCCAATTCGAGGCTATCGCCGATGGCCAACTACTGTGTATGTGTTACATAGCACTAAGCTCTGGAATGTGAAAGTTCGACTCGTCCAAATTTAGAAACCCCATGGTTTGTTCTTTTCCCTTCCATTGCGTCAGTGTAACAGTCAGGTCAAGTCAAAAGTCGGGTCCAACAGCGTGTAAAAGTCCGGAGGTGTCAGGCGTCACCCCGCGCTATTCCTCCTTGCCATCTTTTCATCTAATAAAATGCCTGTAGCGGTCGTCGGATCCAGATGGGATGGGCTGGATAAAATGACCACGTCAGATTGCTGCAGCAAATTTAGTTTGATCCCGGAACGACGCACCCGCGGTATTAAATGAGCAGTAGGGTAGGTAAGGTAGGTAGGTATGGAGTATGGATGGGTTTTCCAGTGTTCTGATCAATTCTTCCACTAGTGATGAGAGCGAATCGTGTAGTGACGCAACGCGTGGGTTCCCGCCTGTTACCCCACCAAGCGGTGCCAAACCGACTATTTGCTCCCTTTGATCACGTTGCGAGCCGGGCTACTAGTATAGGGATGATAGAAGGGTGGCAGGTGGTGGAGGCACGCAGGCGGTATATCGTGAAATCGGTGTCATGTTTGCTAGCCTTTCCAGTTCATTCTTTTTTATCTCTATTTTACCTTCCGCTCCCGACTTAGCTATCGATGGTAGATCTTTTTTCTGTTCAATCTGACGTCTTACAACCGCCAATAGCACGAAGCAACGACAGCTACTAGCAGTGCTACCCACCCGACCTGACAAAGTACGCTCCGATACATATCTGGTATCACTTACCGAAAGGGGAAAGTAGACTATTGCAATAGTAGTTTGCGTCCATCCGAAGAAGCAAAGCGTGCAAGTGTCTGACACACGGAGCGATAGTAGACGCCACGTTTTGACTAAAGAACGAAACGTTGCGGGTAGCCGGGAAAAGCTTAGCACTATAATCCTCCTCATTACCCTTGAGGCATGTTGCCACGCTACCTGGTAACGCGATGGGAGGATGTGAGGCCGTAGTACTGCAGGCTGGTAGGGTAGATGTTGGGGTGATTCACGGATTCCAGAACTTCAGATCGAAGCAAACATTTAATGTTGAACGCATGGCAATTTCCAGTTCCCATTATAATTGATAATTACGTACGTTGATTCAACCTGTCGGGTCAGTTGACACAAGGTTAGGTTTGTACTTAGGCAGTGAGACGACTTGGTCATACATGGCGTTCTCACGCATCTCTCTGTCTTTCGTAGCAAGCTGCAAGTCTGGAAAATGATTTGGATGGGCACTGCACATGCCAGCCTTCCTTTTCCAGGTGTCTATAAGTCTACGTGAGGCCGAGTCCAAATAGGAATGATACGTGACACTCTATCTTTCCAGTTCCATTTCCAGTTCCAGTTCCAGCGTATTGAGCTGATGCCTATGGATGGGTACATACATACATGTAGGCCTGGTAAGGGCCCTGGTCACAGGCGGTCTTGTCTTGGGTTGAGCTACAGTATGTACAAGTGCCGTGGCTCAGCCAATACCAAGCTGCAGACGAAAGAATGGGGCCGTTGTGTCACTTGTCCTCCCCACCAATTGGGAGAAATGGCTGTTGTTAAGTTGATGATGTGCATCGCTTCTATTGACGCCTTCCGTCTGCTACCTACTGCGTACTTATTAGACGGCTGCACCAATGTGGCCTATGTTGTATGGACACCGCACACTAGTACACGTTGGCCAAATGGGTCCTGGCTCACGAACTACCTATATTGTCCCAAGACATGCATATTAATAAGAGAAAGCAATTGCCAAAACCATTGCCCAAAAAAAAAATATTGAAGTAGATACGCAGTACGCAGTAGTTGCCACACTTTTCGAAAATAAAGTTGTTAGTATCAGACGTCCATGCAGACAGACAACAGGTGATTCTAGGTTGTGTGTAAAAAGATCTCGGAAGGACTGGAGCTTCCTGGCAGTTCCCAGTTCCCCCATCAGGTCAGTCAGCCTTTTTTGAGTTTACAAGCATTCCATGAAGCGAGTCATAAGCCTCAACCACCCACCCCCCTTCCATGTCCAAACTCTATTTCGTGACCTTCGTTCCGCGGGTCGCCTCAGGCAGTTGGGGTCCTGTTACGAACGTCGGATGTCTGCAGGCAACAGGCTTACAACAGGTTTGCTGACGATAGAACGGCAGCCGCTATAAATAGCCAGGGGTTCAAGGGGAATCGCCTGGGCCGGTCTCCTATTCGGCCATTGGAGGGTATCTGAGTATCTGAGTATCTGAGTATCTGAGCACATGAGCACATACCTTGAGGAAAAAACGAATTGCAATTGCAATCACAATTACCGAATCTCGATGATAAGGACGACCCCCTTCCGTCATTGACTACTTCTACGCCAACAAAAGAAGCTTCGCTGCGTTCCTTAGTTACCAGACTAGGCACGGCGGACTGGACTCCAGGGGTGTTTTCATTTGCAAAGATTCCAGGCTATCCGACGACTACCCGACATCATCATGTACGCAGTAAACCCCGGGATGCCAGTATATATGCCGGCGCCGGAACCTCTTCGCAAACATGCGAGCGTGCGGCACAAGAGCAGACCAACAAATCTTGTTCCCTTCAGAGACGACTCCAAATTGGTTGCCTTGCGATACGACCAGACCGTCCAGGCTGAGCCCCCTATTCCCATTCCGCCACCGCGGTCGCCTCTGCGGTCGCCGCGTCGTCCCTCTTCGTTAAATGCGGCTGTGGGCCCCATTGTGATTCCCCCTCCTCGTCCTGCTCCTCCGACTGAGCAGCACCCGGCACTACGGACCATCACCACGCCACCGACAAACGAAGAGCTTAAGAAACGGGATTCTGGACACACGCCCTCGACAACCTACTCACGCTCATGCGCAGCATCCTCCAGGGACAGCGACACGGACAACGAGGACCCGTTTGCCTACGAGAGGATTGACGCATTCCCTGCCATTCGGCCTCTGCAGCTGAAAACTCGCTCGTTGTCTCCATCGCTCTATTCGACGCACCACGAGGAAGAGGGGCGGGTAAGCGAGTCCAACAGCAGCGTCAGCATTCCATTGAGCTCGCCAACATTTTCCGACGGCAACACGGTTTCACCAGCATCGCCCACCACTCCTCCTTCCAATTTTGCCAGCAAGTTTGCACGCACATTCAGCCTGCGATCGAATTTCTCCAAGACGTCACTCAAGCGATTGCGCAGGAAGTCACAGCACTCGCACTCGCAGTCGCAGTCGCAGTCGCAGTCGCAGTCGCGGTCACAGGGTGACAAGTCAGACAAGTCAGATAAGTCAGATAACAAAACAGACAAGTCACAGGGACTGGGCGAAAGCATGAGCCTAAGAAGTGTGGCACCCCGCGCTGAGTCGCGGGTCTCCACAACTGCCACAGCCCCTGAGAACCCTGGCCGCACTGGCAGCACTGGCGCGCCTAAATCGCCTAAGTCGCCTACCGGGAGATTATCGCCGTCAATCGCTCCCGATGCATCTCCCATCATTTCGACCACCATCCCCACCGACAGCCTCTTGGAAGATGACTTTATGACCCAGCTGTCCTTTTCCAAGCGTGGCAGCATTATTTTTGGCGGCAAGCGTCCGCCGCGCAGACCCAAGAACACCGCCGTCATGGCCGACCAGGACAGCGGCATTGGCAACGACATCGACGTCGAAAAGGCCAAGGAGACGCGCGCTTTTCCCCTAGTGCCAAAGCTCCCGAGCGATGCGCCCCCTACGCAATCTCTCCCTTCGCAGTCCCACCAAGACGAGGGGGACGTCGCACACGTCGTCGCTCCGGAAGACACACCCAGCAGTCGCCCTCAGACCCGCCACGATGCCAACAAAATTGAATCTGCTGCCAGTGCACCCACCACGCCGCGCCGCTTTCCGCCCAGCATTCGCTTAATATCCACGGAGACGGAGAAGGAGTCTCAAAAGGTGAGATCGCTCTATGAATCTGGGGAAGGTCTCAAATGGGAGCAGGGCGGGAGGCGAGCATCGCTTGATGAGCGCCTCAAGCCCTCTGGGGAAGTCCCGTCAGCTGAGGATGAGAACGACGCGTATGGTTTCCTTGACTATCCAATCTCGGTATACCTATCCGTACTGACCATGCCATCTCTTGCAGCCCAGACGGCCAACCTGGACGCCCTACTCTAACCTCGGCTTCTACTTTTCCGCTACAAGATAAGGGCCTGCGCCGCGGATATGAATTGGCTGGGGGCATCGAGGATTGGGAGGGAGTCGATGGGCACGACGTCGATCGTTATGGTTTCATAATGCCTCAAGATCGGTCGGACTCACGACCGACCACACCTGACGAATCCACGTCTGTCCGGTTCTCGCCGCACAAAAATAGGAATGTCCTTGTCCGCAAAGATACCCAGACGCGCTCGTTGCCATTGTCGAAACGTGGCCCCAGTAGGAAGGTGTCGGCCCGTTCATTGAATACGCAGGCGTCGGATCTGTCTACAGCATCACGCCGTTCCACTCGCTCGGCTATCCGTCAAGCCACCAACTTGTTACCGTACAATAGAGATAGAAAATTGGTAGACGAGGCGGGCGACCTCCTTGCATTGCAACCAGGACTGACGCACATCTCTGAAGATGAGTCGGCTGAGAAGATAGCAACCGAATTGAAGCTAAAGGAGATTTCGCGCTCGGAAAAATGGCAAAAGATGGCCAAGGTGGTGAAACCGGGGCAAGACGACGGAGCAGGGACTGTTTTTGAATTCGACTTGAAGCACCCAAAATTGATAAAGCGGGCGTGGAAGGGCATCCCGGATCGTTGGCGCTCGGCGGCTTGGTACTCGTTTCTCAATTCTAGCGCCAAGGCGAGCAAGGAACCCTTCATTACCGACGATGAGATAAAGGCTGATTTCCACCGGCTCATCGAGGAGGCATCGCCAGACGACAGTCAGATCGATCTGGATGTCCCCAGGACTATCAACCAACACATTATGTTTCGAACCAGATACCGGGGCGGCCAGCGACTCCTATTTCGAGTTTTGCATGCGTTATCCCTCTATTTCCCCGACACGGGATACGTCCAAGGCATGGCTCCGTTGGCCGCAACCTTCCTTAGCTATTATGATGAAGAGACGTGCTTCGTAATGCTCGTCAGACTATGGAAATATCGCGGGCTCAATCAAATTTATCAGAATGGCTTTGTCGAGCTGATGGGTACCTTGAAAGACTTCGAACGACATTGGTTGGGCAGCAAAGATGTCGGCGAGAAGCTTGTAAGTTGCTAATCAGTATTGCGATCCATGATCATTCCGAAAGCTGACCTTTGATAGACTGAATTGTGCATCGACCCAACCGCTTATGCGACCAGATGGTACCTGACTCTCTTCAACCTCTCGATGCCCTTCCCCGTGCAACTACGTGTATGGGATGTTTT
The DNA here is from genome assembly GCA_022497155.1 of Whalleya microplaca. Taxonomy (NCBI): domain Eukaryota; kingdom Fungi; phylum Ascomycota; class Sordariomycetes; order Xylariales; family Xylariaceae; genus Whalleya; species Whalleya microplaca. The sequence continues at coordinate 517,313 of MU385714.1, read as the reverse complement.
CCTATTGCTTGGCTCCTCACCGGAGCCTACCGATCCTACAGTCACCATGGACAATGGCACTGTAGATGAGCCCTCGTCTAAGGGACTTGAAATTCTTCACGCAACTAGCCTTGCCATCATTGATACGCTCCGGGATACCCTTCTCGATTCCGACTTCGAGAACGCGATGAAGGCTCTCACTTCCTGGGTCCCTATTAAGGATGAGCAAGGATTTTTAGATGTTGTACACGCAGAGTACAAGCAGCACCAGAGCAGGCAGAAAAGGGCCTAGGAGGCCGCGCTGCACTTCTGACGTGTCTGCCCAACTCACACTCGAGCTAGCACAACCCCCCTTCTCTTGCTAGCACGATTAGACCATGGTGGAATTTAAGTTATGGGAAAGCCATGGAGTATGCGCATGGCTTACTTATTACATCTTCTCCACATCGTTCAGGTCGCGACAAGGGCCTGATTTTTTAAACTGTTTTTCCCTTGCATTTCGAATGAGCGCTGGGGCTCGCGCAAAGCAATTATAAGCTTACTAGGGCGCAGGCATGGCATTGAAAACGTGGATGGACTTTTTCGCATTATACCCCCATCGCGTTGAACGGTTCTGAAGGAGGGGAGAAAGGTATTTGGTGGACCCGGGTTGATTGATGGTCGGCTTATTCGATAATGGCCTTGCTGCATGGGAAAACAGCGCCAACCTACTTAAGGCGGCGCCCTCGAAGAACGCTTGAGCTAATTTATTAAACAAAAAAAGAGGTCCTTACTTTGACCTATTAGAATACTCTAATGAGAGATCGCATGCTTTTCGAATCTGTTTTCACGTCCGCTTTCTTCTAGTAGTGTATGACTGGTGCTCTGTATTATTATAGACCTGAAGTGATCAACGATTACTTCTGAAGGCGCTGAACAGTTCTCATTAGGAAGATAGAGCTCGACTAGACTTGAACAGGAGCTACTGCACGATCACACTCCAAGGCTTCATCAAGTAGGGATAACCAAGGCTGTCAGAGCAGAACGATGCTAGTGGCGCGATGCTACCAGCTACCTACCGGCCTACATATATGTAAGGAGGTGAGTTGTGGGGAGTCTGGCATAGGGCTGAAAATAGAGAATATGTAGATCATCCATCCCGCCATTCAGCTTGACCAGCAGGGGTGAAGCTGTTTGAGATGTACATGTAGCGGGCTGACAATTTACCTAGCCCAGAAGCCTATGACGTGACATTTTGAACACAGGGGCAACCCCATGTCGACTTCTCGTTGGCCAAGCTTTGTTAGCATCGTATGTACATGACTAACCAGTAGGCGGTGATGATCAATATGTTTATAAAGAATTGACTTGAGCCATCCCACAGCATAAACATTGTAGACATGTAGTCATTTTCAATCATACAGTAATAATAACATGACTCACGAGGTCTTCTCACGAATGATTAAAGCTTTACCTGCCAAGTGTCTAAGCAAGTGAGTGGCACGGTTGAAATGTACACGAGGCATCCGTACCTAAACACCACGAAACTCAAGACTCGATACATAGTGGGTAAGACTCAATAGGTACAATGAGTCGTAATATTTCATATAGCTCTTCAATCCGACCTTGAGAAACTTACTCCAAGTCTACACAATGGCAAGGCATTTAGACTAACCACCAACATCCCCCGACTCACCCCCAGACTCACCCCTTCCAGCATACGACGAGATCTCCCTCGCGCGACCATCACGCTGCCCCGGCCCCCCCCCCCCCCCCCCCGCAAGCCCCGCACACGGGCAGACGACGCCCCGCTGCGGAGGTGAAGCTCGAGGTCGCCGGCGGGTTCGGCCACGTGACTTGGGTCTTCGCCACGGAGACGGGCGCGGCCGGGGGCCGGAGAAGAGAGGCGCTCGAGTGGCGGGGCCCGGGTGGAAGCTCATGCGGTTGACGCCGGGCGGTTGTACTTGCGGCGGTAGTGGTGTAAGGGGTGTGAGGTCCAACGACGGCAAGCAGATCGTGGCGATCTGGTCATAGGCGATCTTCAGGTGAGCAAGATGCTGCAGTTCCAGTTCCTGGGCGCGGGCACGAGCGGGGTCCTCGGCGAGCGCTGGGTTATCATGGCGGTTGCGTCGGCGCTGCGGATCTGGGATGACGAGCGTAGGGAGCGGTATTTGGATGGGGTTTTAAAGTGTGGCGTAGATGGTGCTTGGTCTGGGGGGGGGGCAGAGGGGGATGGAGTGTACGGTATGTTGTTGGGTATGCATGTGTGAGAAATTGGAGGGGGCTAAAGCTTTCTAGGGGTAGTGTCGAGCCATGATGTGATGGTTGTGGTCAAGGGAGGGGGACAACTTGGTGGCTTTGTGGCGATACTTTGGTTTATTATTCTGAAGATACAAATATGAACGTGGTTGGAACTCACTTGAGTGGTACTGAGCATTTTCAGGCTAGTTGGGACGGAGTTCTGATACACGCAGTCGAGGTTGTCGTGACATAAAGCTAGGTTAATCATTATACCCTATGGAATTTGAAAGGTATTTCTGCCCGGTTGAAGGTATTTCTATTTCCTTTTAAAAAAAAATTTTTTTCAGTTCTTCCACGTAAGAGTGCTACTATTTATCTCAAAAGTACTATAGCGGATGGAGCGTGATAATACCCCTGAAGTCATATTATTAATACCTTATGTGTTTCCCTTTCAAAGCTCACCTGGGCCCCTTTTCTAGTAGCATTTTTATATGATACCAGGAGTTTCGGTGCTTACATATTATATGCGACTTATCGATTTCGACGCTCAACTGACAATGTCTCACAAACATTGTACCATCGATCTTAATGTCATAATCAATAGGCTCGTCTATTCAAGTACTTTGCTTTTAGAAAGAGATACAGCAGTCCTCTGTCACACTCCTTAATAACATATATCAAGGATTTGACGTAGGATCGATGCAGTTGGAACCAACTGCATCTGATCCCTGCGATTTTGTTTTCTCCTATTTCGCGCACTAACGTGAGTGCGCCTCACTCACTTTAATTGGAACTGTTAGTTAACTCATCGGCCTGAGGATGATCCTCTGGCCCCCATTACCACTCAGGTGCTTGCGCAGCTGCCAATTCCGTATATCACATTGCGGGTGTGACCAGTTCATCTTTGCTAGCCCCAACACTAAAGGTTGTTATCTGGTACTTCCTATACAAATCGTAGTCCTTCAGTTGATTTGTCGTGCTGTCTTCGGCCCGTCGATCTGCACGGGAAGCCGTATCTACACAACATCTAGGTAGTATGGACGTGGCGTGGGAAATTACATACAAAGGCAAGCTTCGCCTTTCTCGGCTGTAATTCAAAAAGACACCATCCTTCGAAGTGAGTATGCTCTCCTAAGTTTTTCCTATTCTACTAGGTCTGGTGATACCAGATACCTTTCGATCATGGCAACGTCTACATCAGGTACAGGCTCAAGTCAAGTCAGTAGTATGAGCACGCAGCCTCTAGCACCGGCAATTACCTTGCCCCCGCAGACCACTCCTTATATAGTCCCCTCCAACCCTGAAGTATGTCATTTGTCGGTTTATTGCAAGCAGGTATCTCAGGTGCTATATACATCCATTGACACCCTGTTATCTGGCCAGGTATGCCAGGCTGTCCATGGGATGACAGCACCCAATGGTGCTCTCACCGGAGTGGGACACATTACAAGCTGCTATCCTGATGGATATTTTAGTGTTTTTGATGACTTATATGACGAGCTATGGTATGCACCAACTGAACCATATGAGGGAGCTTCGTCAACGTTAGCCTATCCAGGAACCGCATGTATGTCCGACTGGACCACTGCCTGCACCACCACTGTCACACACGAGGGTTCGCTCTTTACCCAGGCTTGGTGTTGTCCCCACGGCTCATGGCAATGCACGGACCGGCAGCGTGATCGCCAATCTGGCTTTCTTGGACGCCATTGCATTAGTCGTTTGACTGAGTCAACCCCAATATGGATAACTTGGGATCCCCCATACTCAGGCAGTGGCGATGACGAGTACTATACATGGACGGTGATAGCAACCAGCACAGCGTATGAGCATGCTGCCTCCGTCTATCATAAGGTGTTCCCACTTCAATGGACTGCAAATACGGATACATCGACACAGCCAACGACTATGCCACCTAACGACCCCTTGCCAATTATCGGCTCTGGTGGTTTATCCAAAGGCTCTATAGCTGGGATAGCAGTCAGTGTCGTGGTATTTGTCCTTGGAGTTCTCGGCGCGCTATTCTTCTTCTACCGTAGACGGAAGAGGGCCACGGCGACGAAACCGGAGCCGGGGGTTCCACCCAATTTGCCCGGATTCAACTCGGAGAACGCAGCAGAATCCAGCGGCTATGGCAAGCCTGAACTCGAAGGCACGTCGGTGCCCCAAGCAAGGGAGGTGATACTAAAGGCAGAACTCGACGCCAGGGATTCGGAACGCCAGCGGCCCATGTCAGAACTGCCGGCAGAAGGGTCGCAACAGGGGACCATCAGCCCACTCGGAACCCTGAGCCCAAATCCGACAGTGAGTGATGGAACTTTCCCTTCGCCCGAGTCGCGACAAAAGAGCGTGTTTGAGTTGCAGGGATAATCACTTCTGGCCCGTCTAGTACTTATTAAGATGAGAAGCGATTCACGCCTTTATTCTGGTATAAAATTACTATGATATGGAACATGTTTACATAGTAAACTGTCCATGCCGACATCTATGGTCACTATACAGATACTTTCATCTATTCTTCTAGTATCTTCAGTTATACCCCTAATTTTCCCAGTTGGAGTTTTAGGCGCAGTTCATACACTACACACGTCATAGAGGTTATCTGGAAGAATATATCAAGGTCTTTTTGTGCAGCATCACCATCGTCTGGATTTGGAGCAACCTTTCAACATAAATTATTTGGTTGAGAGTGGCACAATGGTGTGCTTGACTACATTAGCTACAATCAATATATAGCCCTTCTATAATCGATATACAACTATGACGATGTAGAACTTACCGCCTTTTCAATGCACAGAAGTCTTCCTACTCATATTCTCATGTTCAGACGTTCGTTTCGATAATAACGAAGTCAGCATTGACAATGAACAACGACAAGAAATGGTCATGTCGCATGTAGAGGGTCACTCGGAGCTCCACTGGATTATTGATGTCAAGGGGTTTTCCTGTGAGAATATACTGTTGCGTTGGCTTCGGGGAATATTGGCTAAGAGTGCTTTTTGGGACATTGGCTCTGGACTAGGTGAGATCTAGTGTCAAAGTTGGCGACTCCTTGGCATGAATTATCCGCATGCTCAATTAGGGTATATATCTATCACAACTAGATGTCTGGATGTTTAATCATTTTTCTTCGTACGCTATCCGATAAGTATAGAAGAGTATTGAGTCTAGATGTGAGTTAGAGTATTGTAAGTAGTTAACCCTTGATAACTTGATGTTAGAATAATCGCCACGTGAACAGTATTAGTCAATTGAATGTCACATTCATAAATTTGTGTACATCGTTATATTTCTGTTCTAACATCATATTCATTCGCGATGCCTAGCATATGTTGCTTCGCTGTCGTACAACCACATCATCATTCAATTCTAACCCTACTGAATGTCTGCTCGAGACGATTATTGAAATTCATAGCAGCAGCTTGACGTCGTTGAGGCGAAGTCTTTTCAGGGTAGATCCCACCAACTCTCATGGATATTGCGCAAGTCAATAGTTGCAGGATCGCGAATGTACGGCGTGATATCTGCATCTAGATCCAGCTCTTTCTTCGTACATCCGACCCCGAAGTACCACGCAAATCTGTTCCCAGTCTCGGAAAGGTATTCGTATTCCCAATCTTCCCAGCGGGGATTTCGGTAGATGATGCTAACATGCGTGGCGCTACCGGGCCAAAGCCCGTGTATTCGGCTTCCTGGTTGTCCTCCGTTATACCAGGAGCTACAGTTTTCGGACAGTACGGTAGTCTGGAAGAATGCATCTGAATACTGCACGAAGTCATCGGCGGCCTTCTGAGAAGGCTGGATCGTCTTGATGCCCTCACGGCTGACCTTACGAAGCAGATTGGCGTAAAAGGAAACCTGGACCTCTACGCTATGAGGCACCGTACCAGACCTTCCCGATCCGTTGGGTCCGTGAATGAAGGCAAGGTTTGGAAATCCTGGCGTTGCGACGCCAAGGTAAGTATACGGGAAGCCATACTCGCCGTCCTGTCGCCAGAGGTTTGCAAGATCCTTGCCATGTGCCCAAATACTGAATGGAGGAACCATATCGACATTCGCACCAGTCGCACAGAAGATGGCATCAACTTCCCGATGTTTACCATCTTCCGTCTCGACCCCGGTTTCCGTGAAGCGCTTGATGCGTGTCTGGATGTACTCAACATTATCCTCTGTGAGAGCCTCGAAGTAGCCCGGCCCTGGTGTAAGTCGTCGACAATGGGGCGAGAAGTCGGGAATTACACTCTTTATGAGTTCGGGTTTCTTGGCCAGACGAGTTTCTACGAGCTTGATGAACTCTTCCCGAGATTGTTCATTCACCTCTGAGCCTTTGAGCCAGCTCGAAAAGCCTCTCCAGTATTTCGACTCTAGCTGTTTTCGGTATTTGACGTATTCGTTGGGGTCCTTGAAAGACTCCTGAAGCTCTGGTGATATGGGCTTAGGCACAATTGATGTTTCGTCACCCGCGAAGGAGGCCGATACCCAGGTTTTGTTGCGGGCATAGTGATCGAGTCGTCCAACATGCTTCTGGAGATTGGCCACCAGTTGTATCCCGCTGGCTCCATTGCCGATAACTGCTATTTTCTTCCCTTTAGGATCAAAGGTGGGATCCCAGTGTGAAGCATGTCGGAGGAGACCCTTGAAATCATGTAGCCCAGGATAGTCTGGTAATTTCCAGGCATTGAAGCGGCCGATAGCAGTCAACACGAAGTCAAACTCCTGATTGAAGGTTTCGCCCGTGCCGAGATTATGCACTTTCACGTTCCATACGGATCGGCTCTCATCCCAGCTTAGCTCGTCTACCCTGTGAGAGAGCTTCAGGTACTGATACACATCATACTTGCGAGCCAGTCGTTTCCAATAGTCTCTGATCTCAGCCCCCTGGGCGAATTGCTCTGACCAGTTGGTATTTGGCTCAAAGCTGGATTGGTACACATGAGCTGGTACATCACATCTGACACCAGGGTAGACATTCTCAAACCACGTGCCACCCTAGACGCCTCCATAGTTAGTAGAAGTATCAGATCCTGATAGTTTTCGGTCCGACTTACGACATCAGCATTCTTCTCGAATATAGTCAACTTGATTCCCGGAACCTTTGCCGGAAGGAGGGCTCCAGCAATGACTCCTGACAAGCCGGCGCCGACAACTGCAACTCTCAATTCTCTCGGCTCATCAATATGGCGTTGTACAAGTGAGATATCTGATTTCGGGTAGCTGAACGACTCAGGTTTCTTTAGCAATGGCTCGACATCATCTGTGATATTTTCAACCACGGATAGTTTGATCCCGTCAGTCGCCTTGCCGGAGTCACCTTGCGCCAACGAAGGCGGAATTGATTCGGTCTCTGTAGTCATCTCGGCGGTGCTATGGCCCTTTGCATACCGAAGACTGGAGACGAAGAAGTGGTTGAGTTTCAGGGCACGACGTACCAGTCATATCTGATCCGAGCTATGGTCATCTCGAAAGCTGCTATTCGACTGATATCATGTCGTAGTCCCATCACGTCTTCTGTGGGGTGAGCACGCAACCGCCCCCCACCTCTTCGCACCTCCGCAATAGGACAATCTTTTGAGCTGTAGCTATCTTCGTAGCAAACCACCTTGTCTTATCTAGACTAGGTAGATCTAATCAAAACCCGAATGGCATAGCGTTATATTTGGATACCAAGCCACTTGGCTACCTGGTTCAGATAACAATTCTTCGGGACATATGACCAGTACTATGGCAGCCTTCCGAAGATCTGATCACACCACATTGGATATCCATGATGCAAAGTGTCTATTCATGCGCTATGCCTTCACTAACAAGATTTCCAAACTCCATAATCTACCATTCGGGAGTGAAGACCGTTGCCTTCATAATTCTAGTAATCCAACCTCAAACGGAGCTAATGTGTGGAGTCTTGTCACGACATATAACACTATCATGCGAGATGTCAGTACTGCTTGCATTAGCCATTTATCTCCGAATCCTCCTGTCTGCTGCAAGGTCGTTCGTTGTTCTGGCAGTGTCGCTCACTGGAAAAGGGGCATTAACACAATCGCGAGACTGCTCTCTACTAGGGTCGCACGCTCTTTCTTACTGCGACTATGGCTTCACCACCGGGTAGCAACCCATGGTACAAGATCCAATGGTATTCAGATGACGATACCAAGGAGGACAAGAAGCTGATCTTGAGACTGGATCTTCTCATCGTCCCGTACGCTGTTTTGTCGTATTGGGTCAAATATGTTGATCAGGCAAACCTGAGTATGCACAGTTGAGATTCTCCCATACAAGTGATCATACTGACAATTGGACCAGATAATGCATATGTCGCGGGTCTCAAAGAGGATCTAGGGTTCAAGGGCAATGAGCTTGTTCAGCTTCAGACGTTCTACGTCGTAGGAGCAGTCGTGGGGCAAATTCCATTCATGTTCCTATTCACATATATCCCTATGCATTTCCTCATTCCGGTTCTCGATGTCACCTGGGGAATTTTCACGCTCTTGCAGTTTCGTGCCGCCTCCTTTGCCGAACTCGCTGCTTATCGCTTCCTTGTTGGCTGGTTTGAGGTATGTCTGTCGAAAATTCAATCCGAAGTTCTAAAAAATACCCCTGACTAACTAAGCTATAGGCAGCCTTTTTTCCTGCCATGCACTATGTCTTCGGTACTATTGCACCTGTCTTTTTAAACTACCAAAGCTGACATCACAACTAGGTTCTTGGTACAAGGGCCACGAAATCGCCCGCCGTGGTGGCATTTTCTATGTTGGCCTATCCCTGGGTACCTTAACTGCCGGTCTGATACAGGCGGGTGCATCAGCTAGATTAGAGGGTGTTCACGGTTTAGCAGGATGGAGGTGGATGTATATTATATGTGCTGTCATCACCATACCAATTGGACTCTTGGGGTATTTAGTCATCCCTGGAACTCCAGATCAACCGAACAGAAAGGTACTCCGACAGGAAGACATCGACAACGCCAGAATCAGGCTACAAAAAGCCGGTCATGTTTCTCATGGAAAGTTTCAGCTCAGCACTTTGAAGAGTGTAATTCTCAGCCGGCAATTCTGGGTGATTATTCTCGTGGATGTTCTCTTTTGGAACGCCGGGTTGCCTAGCACTGCTGGAGCGTTCTTGTTGTGGATCAAGAGCTTGGGGAGATACTCTGCTGCGCGAGTCAACGAGCTGGGAACTATCGCCCCAGCACTTGGTATATTCTACACTCTATTTGTTTGCTTTGCTTCTGATTTAGTCCTCGGCCCTGCCTGGGCTATAACACTGGCCACTGTCTGGAATGCCATCGGCCTGGTCATCCTCGTCATCTGGGATGTCCCTGACTCCGCTAAGTGGTTTGCCTACGCGACACTGTCCGCTTCGTATGCCTTATCGAGCGTGTTCCATGGATGGGTCAATACCCAGCTTCGATCATCACCAGCACAGAGATCCTTCACACTCGTCTTGATTAACGCCATATCTCAGTCTTCTACGGCTTGGACTCCGTTACTTGTGTTCAAGACTGTGGAAGCGCCGCGTTTCACCAAGGGCTTTTCGTTCACTCTTGCATGTGCAGTGTTGTTGATAGCCGCAACACATGGGCTTAAGGCCTTCTTGAAACGTATCGAGTAAGTGATGCCAAATCCAGACAAGGCCGCTCAGCTAATGAATCCAGGCCAAAAGTCGGCAATGATATAGAAAGCTTCCACAGCCCGGAGGATATCCCAGAAACGCTGGATCCTGGCAAGAAGCCTACACAAATCGATAGCTCTGGTGAGCTCAGTGATCGTTAGAAGCTCTTTGCTAGATGAGCTCAAATGTATGGGAAGGTTGCGATGTGGCCATATTGTGGGAAGGCCTAAGGGGTTGATTCAAGATTTACTGTGAAGACAACATATAGACCAACATGATCGCATGTAAATAAAAGATGCTATATTTAGCTTCAATTAAGGCTTACCGTTGATTATGAATATTATAGTAGCATTGGGGAGCGTTAAAGGAGTCTTTGATAATAAACTAGACTCTATACAGAACAGCTGAAGACTCGAACTATTCAACCGATACACGCATGTGCAAGCCCCTCTAGTGGTAGCACATTTTCAACCGCTCAATACTACACACTAGCATATAATCATCGTATGGCATTGTCACGCAAAGCACTCCAAGCAACCCCGCCCCCGATGAATCCTCTCAAGTTTCGATAATCACACCATCACCCAAGACTATGACGATTTGCCCGGTCTCGCACCTTATTTGGATTGTGGCAACCATCCCGAGGCGGAGGTCATTATCGTCCGGAGCGGAGTCTCTCATTAACCTGATATATCTAAAGCCTCTAAAGCCATAACGAAACCTGCGGAGTTATTGAATAGCAGGATCAAAGAAACCTAAGTCATAGTTCAAGATGTCTCTCGGAAATGGCAAAAAGCATATTTTGTTGAATGCATTTGACATGTCAACAATAGGACATTTGTCCCCAGGTCAATGGAAGGTTAGAAAGTAGCCCTCTATCATGAAGTAGAGCTAACGATACACAGAATCCCGTTGATAAATCCGCCACGAAACGTACCCTTGACTACTGGGTTAATTTGGCAAAGTTGCTAGATAAGGGTGGATTCAATGCTCTCTTTCTAGCAGACACGTATGGAGGCTATGATACCTACGAGGAGAGCCTCGACAACTGTATCAGGCGAGCCGCGCAATGGCCAGTGACAGACCCAACTATTGTATGTTGGGTTGATGCTTATCTTGAGAATGAGTCAAATATCTAACCATCTTGTACTAGGCTATCACGGCAATGGCTGCCGTGACGAAGAACCTCTCTTTTGCCATTACGGCCTCAACATCATTTGAGCCCCCTTTTCTGTTAGCGAAGCGCTTCTCCACCTTAGATCACCTCACAGGCGGGAGATTTGGGTGGAACATTGTCACCTCCTGGAAAAAGGCAGCCTTCAAAGCCATTGGGCTCGAGAATCCCATTGAGCACGACGAACGATATCGTCAAGCCGACGAGTATTTACGGGTTGTGTATAAGTGCGTTATCAACTAGCCCATTTGGCAACGAGATCTAACATGGCATACTCAGGCTTTGGGAGGGGTCATGGGCAGATGATGCGATTAACCCTGATCCAGAGAACGATAGTTATGCGGATCCGGACAAGGTTCGCACGATTCATCACCATGGAAAATACTTCAACTTGGATTCAAGACACATCGTCGACCCTTCCCCGCAGCGGACCCCGTTCTTATTCCAGGCTGGAACTTCGTCAGCAGGTTCTGAATTCGCAGCAGGGCACGCAGAAGCTATCTTCGTGTCATCTCACTCGCCTGCCATCCTCCGGCCAAAAATCACCAAGATCCGGGAATTGGCGGCGGCTCAGGGCCGAGATCCACGCTCGCTCAAGTTCTTCGGGACCTATACTCCTATCGTCGCGCGCACCGATGAGGAGGCACACGCAAAATACGCAGAAGCAGAGAAATACGCTTCGGTGATTGGCGGCCTTGTTCTGGTTAGCGGGTGGACGGGAATTGACCTGTCCAAGATACCCCTGGACCAGGAGATCAGCGCCGCCGATTCGCAGGAAGCCCACAAGGTTCTCAGTATATTGGACGCGTTCACAACCACCAGCCCAGACATCCCAAAATGGACACCCCGCGTGGTTGCGCAAAAAGCCGCGATAGGAGGTCTTGGACATGTTGGAATAGGCAGTCCACAAACTGTCGCTGACGATATGGAGCGTTGGATACGCGAAGGGGATCTAGATGGTTTCAACATCGGCTATGTCACCACTCCAGGAACGTTCGAAGAGGTCATTGACCTGTTGATTCCAGAATTGAGGCGTCGCGGACTCTACCCTGAACCTCCGCAGCCTGATGAGGAGGGACTGACAGCACGAGAAAGGATCTACGGGAAAGGGCAGCGAGGGTTAAGAGATGACCACCCTGGATCGGTATATAAATACGACCGATATCAGGAGGATCAACCATACGTGGAAGCGCAGTCTACCCAGAGCCAGAATAATAACTAGTTCTACGGGTCCTTTCATTAAGGTCTCCAGAGTGAGTTCGCCTGATCATATACAAAAGGGGCATGGCTGGCTTCGTAACGTTACGCTCCCTAGCAGGCTGCCAGATAACGAGGCAGTCTTTTGGCAGTCTGTCCTATTTGCACCTAGTGAGTTGAGAGGAAACCCTACGACCTTCAAACAGAGAAATATCAAGAGTATTACGAGCTGAAAAGATAGCTGCACAATACTAAGCTAAAACAGTTTAACTGTTGCAGAGTCCCTTCTGAGGAGGATACTCTTCAAATGAGTTTTATCCGTAGGACCGATCTAATTACACATGCAACCGTTATCCGGCTTCTGCTCCGGCCGCGTCTCCTCCGACCGGAGCATGTTTAGACGCAAGCAACATTAGGAACCCCGCCCGAATATTGCGTGATCGTTAGTCGTCTTGCGTGATCCCAAGTCAACGGAACGCTAAGTAAAACGCCCGTTCAGCGGTGCATATAATACATTGCTTTTATTGTTCGTAGAATCAGGGTAGTCTGGGCTCGGAGAAATATCACAAATGAGGCTTTCGCAATTACTCGGCGATAGATGCTTCCCATTTTCACCGAATAAGCCGAAACAATTACCAACAACAGCCTTATTTATACAACCTTGAGCTCTTGAGTAGTAAGCCAAGATGAGCGCAGGTAGCAGTAATGAGAAACCTAAGAAGAGCCTTGTGCTCAATGCCTTCGTGGAGATGTGTATGCACATCCCATCTCACCCATGTTGATATCGGCAACTGATCCGTTAGCACAGGCAGTGGTCACCAATCTCCCGGATTATGGCGACATCCTGATGACGAGTCCTGGCGCTTCAATGAGGTCAAACATTGGGTAGAACTTGCAAAGCTGCTGGAAGAAGCCAAGTTCCACGGCATCTTCATTGCCGACGTTCTCGGTAACTTATGCCGTGTGCCCAAACTAGAAGTCAGCGCTGACTACTGATTACAGGGGGATATGATGTGTACAATGCATCTCTAGACCCTGCAAAGATATCTGGGGCACAATGGCCAGTCAATGAGCCTCTTTCAGTGATATCAGCTAGTATGCCTAACCGAGAGATATCCCCCTTGCCCCTATTCCAAAGCATACCCACCTGCGTTGCCCCCCTCTACCTTTGCACGAGCTGTGCACTTGTGACAAGAGGATTTCCAACATAATGTTAACCCTGAAACTATTCATGGTAATGGACAAAACTAACTTTGGGTGCTTTAGTGGCAGCAGCGACTAAGAACATTGGCTTCGGTGTCACCGTCTCGACGACCTATGAACAACCGTACCACCTCGCAAGACGCTTGTCGACAGTCGATCACCTCAGTGGAGGGCGGTACGTGTTGAATTCGGAACTTGTATGATATGTCACTGATCGCGTGTAGGCTAGGTTGGAATGTTAGCCACAACATCTCATGGATGACTCTTGGCTGTAGTCGCTGACCTGAATAATTGTTTAGATTGTGACGAGCTATCTAGACTCTGCCGCAAAGAACCTGGGTTACGCAGAGCAGCCGAAGGTAAGACATACAGCTAGCTGTATACCTAACGGCCGGGTTGACTCTAAGCTGACCTGCCAAAAGCACGATGACCGCTACGCCCAGGCTGAGGAGTATATCCAAGTGATATACAAACTTCTGGAATCTTCTTGGCGAGACGATGCCGTGAAGCTGGATCGCGAGTCTGGTATCTACACACAACCAGACCTAGTCAGACAGATCGATCACAAGGGGAAGTTCTTCACTGTACCCGGCCCACACATCTGCCAGCCCAGCCCTCAGCGGACTCCGCTGCTGCTCCAAGCAGGCACGTCTCGCGCGGGAAAGCAGTTCGCGGCCCAACATGCCGAAGGAATTTTCATGTCGGCGCACGCTCCGGAGGTGTGCAAGAAGAGCATTGCGGATGTCCGCGAGCTAGCGAGAACCGAGTTTGGTCGCGATCCGGCGAACATCAAGGTCCTGGCCTTGGTGACGCCGATCCTTGGGCGCACGGAGGAAGAAGCACAGACGAAGCTGGCTGACTACCGAAAGTATGCTTCTCACGACGGGGCTTTGGCTCTGTTCGGGGGTTGGACCGGCATCGACCTCGGCAAGTACGGGGACGATGAGGAGCTTAGACAGGTCGAGAGCAATGCTGTCCGGTATGTAGGATGATACTGGTATGGTCGCCAATACTGACTGGGTTAGGTCTACTGTTGAGGGCTACGCTAGATTTTCACCGGGAACAGCAAAATGGACTAAGCATACGATTGCAGAACACGTCAGCATCGGCGGAAACGGACCCGTTCTAGTTGGAACACCTGCGCAGGTAGCCGATGGACTTGAAGTTTGGATCGATGAAGCGGATGTTGATGGTTTCAATTTGGTAAGATCCCTCCAAGTCCCGAATGCTGATTCCCCAGCGAAAACTTACAATAGGTTTAGGCATACGCACTGTTCCCACAGTCGTTCAAAGACATCATTGAGCTGTTACTCCCTGAGCTACGTAGGCGAGGATTGACCTGGGACGATTATGCCGTGCCTGAGGGCACCTACAGGGAGAACTTCTACAAAAAGCCTGGTCAGAGTGGTCCCCTCGATGAGCATGTTGCTTCGACATACAGATGGAAGGCCGGTGTGCCATCGGAGCAACATGCAATTCCAAATTAAATCCTGGAGGACAACGATTTACCAGTATGGGACATCCCTGAACGATGACCTCGAAGCCCATCACATAGTTACCACGAGGGTAGGCCTTAGTCAGCATTACAGAAAAAAAAAGTCGATGATATCAGTACATTACTACAGTCCGATTGTATAGGAACCGACATTGTGATACGCCTAGGTAGAGAGTTAGCTACTACGAAAGATCATGACAGCCAAAAATTTCTTACGGTGCCGCCGAGGCATCTGAATCCTTAACCTCCTTTGCTGATACTCACGTTAACACTGAGCATCCTCAAAATCCCATCTGAAGTCATATTGGAGATCTCAAACTAGATGCTTCAATCAGTTGCTAGATTTGACCCCTTGTGTATAATGTGATCCTTCAAATAATATCGGTATTAATGGTCCCTCGATACATAGCTAGAGTCTCCTCCGGCCACGCCGAATTTCATGCAAGGAAAGGAAAACAACAAGGTTATCATGAACTGCTGAGTGGTAGAGCCCTCGGCGTCGCCTTCTCGCCTCATGGAGTTCATCCCATCGGGAAAATGTTACCTTTGGAAACATCTCAACCTGTAGGTCACATCGACAGTGACATGGCAATGAGGCCGAGGTTCGCTGTTGCAAATGGGAGGCAGTTGCTGTCAGATGGTCCTTCATGTTTCAGTCAACTCTATCTCCTATATAACGTCTTTGTTAATTGGCAGGGTAGTATTGGTTTCTAGAAGGAGCGGATACCTAGATCCCCCCCGACTGCGCCATAGAATTCAACTAGAAATTATCTTATCGACATGGAGGAGCTATTCAGAAACGTCACTGATGCTATTTTGATCCTGATATCTCGTCTGATACATATTGGTTCCAGAGCGGCCGCAATTGCAACCTAAGAGGGGTGGAACTTGCTCAGCTAGATGTGAGGCGCAATTGTGATCCCTTAACTACATAGTTAAATACGATATAATCGAAGTGGGAGCGAGATCCTTTCATAAGATAGGGGGGATGCTTGTTGATTACACGAAGGTCGGCAAAGCCTCAAACATAGATTAATCCATTATGTGACGTGGCATGCAACTATTAGACATAACATTATCAGCTCAATTGAATTACGCCACAAACGACGGGTTCCGTCAATTTATGTCTCGATTTGGATAGTAGCTTGTAGCTAGTACGTGCGTACTGCCTGTATCTAGGGAGATGCGGTCAACGTCGCCCAATAAAATAGGTAGGCATCTGGATAGGCAGTTAGTATAGGATCACGCCTCGAGATGCTAGTCAGCCCCTGACATAACTGTGCCGTATGGAAGTTTCGAGCCAAGCCGATGGATCATACAACAGATTCTAGCGCCATTCAACAACCCGATTCGGGAATTATTCCCTGCCTCGGCAGAAAGATAGATCCCAATCAAGTAGGAGGTGGTCTCAGCTGAGCGAATGGCCCCGTAACTTAACCTGTGAGGTATACCTAACCTTGACCTTATAGTAGTTCTTGGCGATATGGGATTGAGATCCTCTACCAGAGAAAGGAACTCATAGGGCGGGCGACCTTGGCGACTATAAGCCTTACTCGGCCGGAGCTACGTAGCACCTCTTTGACGGACGCCACCACGTCAGTCAGGACGGAAGTGACGGCTACGGGCATAGTTTAATCAAAAGATAAGTTGCTGAGCCTCGATCCTATCTGACACGTGCCGGCTGGATGACACATTGCTGACACTTCCCGAGCCATTCTCGAGAATAATCCCCATCCCATACGTGCTCGCCAATCTATCTATCAGTCACTTGCTTGTCAACAATGGGACGGGGCTGTTGTGGCAGTCCGGGGAAGGCCGAAGGGGGGAGCAAAGTAGTGTTTCCATCCACGTGTTCGTGCTGCGTCGTATTTTGACACCAAGCATCCGGGTTAGGGATAAGCAAGCCTTTCGTAACATGCACGTTGCGTTTCATAGATATTGACCTTATTAAGCCGCGCCGAGAGAGCGTGTGAGAGAGTTGGATGCCTGCGGCCCGCGGGCGTGAAGAGCGTCACTAGCAGAGGCGCTGTGCTTCCAGAGAGCTGCTGCTGCTGCTACAGCTGCAGTCAGCATCTCCATGATGCCGCCACAGTGTCGCAGCGTCGCATCTCATTTGCGATGCGTGGAGAGAGGGCCATAGGCCCGGTGAATGTCGTCGCATCGATAGGCGGCCGCGGAGGTTTGTCTAACCAGGGCCTCGATGCATGCTCTAGTACCAGTGGAGGAGATGGAGGCCTGCTGTACGCGTAGGTAGTCCGGCACAGCCGAAAGTGGACATTCTCTGCTTTCTCGAAGTCAGGTTACATCTACAATCCCGAGACCATCGTGCACCGCGCCATGCGTGTAAAATCCCCTAACCCTCTCCCCCCCGTATCTCGCGGTAGTTGATTGGGAAATTGCTCTACAATGCCTTAAAGCTGAGCAGATTTTGCGAGTTGCGCTGGCCGTAGGGGTGATGGGGATCGTCTTCAGACGAACTATAAATAAATGTGATTCTATACGCAAGCAACCAGACAGCTCCCGAAGGAGACCAGATCTGCGACCAAGCTCGGTGGGAGGAGGCTAATGCCTGCTGTCGTATCAAGCCGCTACTGCGAGTCATCATGCATTGTCGGAGATGGAGCGGCAGTAGTAGCAGTAGCGGCTATACTGTAAAGAGTCCATTAGACGATGGACGACCTGTTAGAAGCAGGTAGGTTGTGCCGGGTCCCTTGGAAGATATTATGATATCGGCTATGCTTTCATAATATCGATTCCAGCCCGCTGCGGCCGAAAAGCAAAAGCTCGACCGACTGGCCCTATGTAAAGTCTTGTGATCTGACAGCACGGTATAGTGTATACATACATAATTGCCTTTGGCATACTTCACTAGAAGTATCCATCTTACCGTAAACAGAGCGATATAACATGTCGAGACAGCCGCTTTGGGGTTGGTTCTGTTTCCCCACGCGTTCTTAGTTGGGGTATGTACACATGCTATACAATTGGTCAACCTGCTCTGCTTTCAGCCAACATCAGTCGCTGGGCTGCAGCTCGCGCGTTGCATATCGGGCTAGTATTGCCCGGCGTGTGTGTGCGTTCATGATGTGATATGTCGGCGCGTTGTTCTCTTGACTAAGAATAGCAGGCCGTGGAAAGACTGATATGATATTCTCTGTCAGCCAGTACATATATATATTCTATTCTTAAAAGTTGCATGACGTTCTGAGTCTCATAAGAGGTCGACACGGGGTGGGCCATGGCGGTTCTAGCGGTGTGGGCACGAATCACAACCGACCTGATGGCTGACCAGCCGAGCCGTCTGGCGCGCGGGTATTTTTTGCACTTCTACTTCGTCCGTGTATGTACAGTACCTTATACTCGCACTTCAATTCTTCCAGATTCTGATCGGCCCCTTTCTCCACGCCAGTCAGCCGCAGCCGAGATCAACGCCCGGGCGTTGTTACGTTACACGCGGCTTCAACGCTCCCGGATATCATGTCTCGAACCCAGTTGTCTCTACGTGTGTATCGTGCGGTATGACCAAATGATTCTTGTAGCTGAGCTTATAGTCTGAAGCTTGCCATGCTCTGCTGCGTCTCTGCCGTGTAACTCTAAACCCTATATTAAGTAACCGTCATCTTTCCCGATCAATCAGAATCCTACATATAGCCCTTGCCGTGTCACGATCGCCTCGACAAATCATAAAATGTCCGATGGTGGACCAATACAGGGTAGCCAATAACAACGCGGTAAACTAAGACAATTCACAACACGCAGAAAGAGTCTCAGATCGGAACATGGCCAGTTTTGGGCACTAACGGGTAAGACATGCATGGCATAGCACTCGGCAGTCTTTGCACACAATTTCGAAGAAGAAAAGAAAATGTGGGAAAAAGAGAAAGAGTGAGAGAAACAATTGCGGGTTTGAACAACACAGTTCTGGTAGTTATGGTCCAAATGCGCAAAAAACTCCTAGCCATGTCCAACTTTGAGCCAGCCTACATCCTCCTATTCTCCCCCTATTCTCGTGGTATCTATCGTATGTATAGTACAGTGTTGCATGCTCTGATCGCTAAGACGCCTGTCTCCGTCTGTTGCCCGCGAACTCCAGGTCCTCTTTTTCAAATCCATTTCACCGGCCGTAGATGCTTTTGATACCGCGTCGTAGATATCCCCATTGTATGCAGATGTGAATGTTTTGGTACAGGTAAGAGTATAAAATAGTAACAATGAATTCAAAAATCGTCAGCACTAAACCATCTTGTCTGAGTGCTTTATCGCTCCATTGAGAATTTGTAATAAGGTTGACGTTCGCGCTCGGCGCCGTCTGTCGCCTTGACTAGCTGAGGGCTAGCTGAATGGAAGGGACCCTCGCTCGTAAATTGCCAATCATAGCATAGTATCGCAAAGTATCCAGGGGTTGTTTAAATGAACCTAAGTTAACGTGAGATCAATGTTCGTGGAGCTCATTTCCCCAATTCGACTACATTTCGCTTGGTGATGCATCGAGGCTGAAACGCGTGGAAAACGCCATCAACTGAATTACCATCCTTCAATCATTTTCTCGTTCACGTGCAGGAGGTCCTCCTGCCAGCCCAGAGCCTGTCGTTCCACCACGCGACAATTCTTCCGCTGTCATCGGCGAGTTTCGCCGCTCGCCTTCCCCTTGCTGCAGTCTCATTTCAGACGCGTATCGTGGTGATGGCTGATCTGATAGTAAAGACGAAACGGAGTGGGCACTGCTCCGCGGGTGCTGTGACGGTTCTCCAGCCATCGTTTCCCTTGACGCTCCCGAAAGTCCTGGTGAAAGTCCCCGGTACGGCCCAAAGCTTCCTTCTCCTCGGCCACGACCCGACCGATATGAAGAAATGTCACTTCTCTGCCGCGAATGACCTCGTCGGCGGCCAGAGGGCGGGTTTGACAATGTCGACTGCCCTCCATGCTGCCCAAAAGGCGGGGATCTGAACCGCGTTTGGCCCGCCGGTGGAGGCGCTGCTGGCTGCGGACCGGTAGCTTTTCGTTTTTTCGGCGAGTCTACTAATTCTCGAAAGGCAACATTAGCCAGACCGATATTTACTTATTTATTTTAGATTTAGACAAACCGGAAGGCGTTCCTGGCTGGTTAGAGCCTCCCTGCGTATTGGGTGGTTGCCAATGATGGAAGTAGATCGAGGGTGATGAAGTTTCCTGCTGCGGTGGCGCCGCCTGTGGCTGTTGCGCCAGGGCGTGAGCGGGATGAAGGATGCCAGGGGGACCGGTACTCCCCTCGCCTGTAGTTAGTCGCGGAAGGGTAGAACTTCCCAGCGGTCTCCCGACAGCCCCACCCATGCTCAACGTGTGCGCTCGAGGTCTTGTCGGGGAACCAGGCCCTTGATAGGAAACAAAGCTCGCCTGCGTGCCAGGTCCAGCTCCTTGCCCTCCATATTGCTGAGACTCTCTTCGGGCTTCTGGTGACAGTGGCCCTTGAGGCGGCATGATCTGAGCAGGGTGTGTCTGCTGTGGCATCAAATATTGCTGTGCCCATTCGAGAGCCGTCTGCGAAAGCGTCCCACCGCTCATCCCAGCAAAGACCACGGGTACCATGGGCGGCGGGATACCCCGATCTAGAGACGTCCGCAGCATATCATATTCCAGTCTTCTTTGTTCTAGCCGCAGAGTCTCTTGCCGTGTTCTCTCTTCTTCCTGTTTCCTTCTCTCTTCCTCAGCCTTGGCCACCAACCAATTCCTCATCGAGTCCTCGGAACCTTGGTATTGAGGCGGTGCAGGCAACGCACCAAGGGCCTGGCTGTGAGGAGAAGGGACTGGCGGTCCTTGAGAATGTATGGGTGGTCCTTGGGCTGATGGGTGAGGAGGGCCGGGAGCTGGAGGTGGTGGTTGAGGTAATGTCATGGCTGCCGGGAGGGGCAGGCCACGATGAGGTGCCGACATGGGCTTAACCGATGGACTCTGCTTCTGTGAGAGAGCTGCAAGCGGCTTTTGAGAGGAGTCCTGAACAGTCACGGGGGGCGAGGTTCGAGGCGGCGTCGGTAGGTCATGGACGGGCCGGTAGCCGTAGTGAACTGGCTGCTTTGCTGTGAGCATCATCTCGGAAGCAGACGGAACAACGAGGAGGGCGGTGACATGTGGATGAGTGCTAGGAGTCGGAATAAAGTAGGTTATAGAAGGTCAAAGGAGGAGTATGGAATGAGAGGTAATAATAACCTTTGCATAAGAAAGCTGGTGAGGACGGCCAACTTAGTAGTGAAGGGATAGGAAGCAATCGGGGCTTATGGAACTTTCGGGTCCTAAAGCCCAGCCTCATTTGAACATCGATACTAGACACATGGGTAATAATTTCAAAGGATGGACTGGGGGGCAGTGGCGTGTGTTTGCTGAGTAGCGTTATGGGCGTTACAACTGAACATGCGCCGGCGCGGTAGCGGGAGAGGGACCCCGGACAGCTAGGAGGATCGAGGAACAAGTAGCTCCAAGACTCGGGCGATAGATCTAGGAACGGAACGGCAAATTTGAGCTGAATAAACAGTTCCTGCCACTCGACGCCGATTTAGGCAATGCCCGATGCGGAAAGTAGAGGACGTTCCCTGGCTGTGGAGAAGCACGGCGGCCTAGCTTATCTGACAGCAGTATGCGTATGTGCGCGTGTATCAGAAAGATTTGACACACGACCAGCACACGACCAGATAGGAAGGAAGATGGACGTATTCGAAAAGAACAGCTAGCGTTGTTGACCAGGGAGGAACAGAACAGTCCACCAGGTAGGTAGGGCCAGACGGCTATGGCTGTTATAATAGGGACCTGTTCGAAGCAGAGAGACGAGAGGCAGAAGCACTCGTTGTTGAAGGGAGGGTTAATCTAGGCACGCCAAGGATGAAGCGATTCCAAGTAGGTCACGAGTTGGTTGAGTCGCCGGTCGAGAACAACAACAACAGGAAAAAGAAAACAAAGAAAAAGAGAAGCTCAGGCAGAGGAGAAGCTGCCGAGGGACGAGAACCACAGACCTAGAGCCAGTTCCAGTTCCAGGTAGGCTAGCAGGCAGAGTTGAGTGAGTGGCTGAAGAGGTAACAAGGCATGCCGGGAGGAGGAAATGGGAGGGGAAGCGGAAGCTTTCTTTTCACGCCACTGCAATGACGAGGCTGATCTACCTGTTCGAGTGCAGATATACTTGGCCTGTCCCGGCCCTCCCTTCTCTCCAGGGTTCAAGGGTCCTGTCGCTCACAGACGGGCAGGACCTCTGGCCCAAGCTTGGGATGGCGTGTTTACAAGACCAGACTGGTATTTTGACAGACCCCTATCAAGGAGGGACTGGGAGGAGTGACCTACTACGGTGGCTTGAACGTGAGGACGCATGAGCCGGGGGGGTGCCGAAGGCTTGTAATGCAGGGTCGATCCCTAGAAGGCAGAAAGGACGAAGGAGGATGCAAGAGTGACGGGCGAATCAGCGATTGTGGGGGGCGTGGAAGTATTACCGGAGCGGTTACCATGCTCGAGTAAGTCAAGACAAGAGAGGTGGATGGTGGATGGGTTGAAGTGGAGTCTTGAGAGAGAAGACCGCATAAGTGGGTAGAAGGACGAAAACTAACAAGTAAAAGACTTCTGCTGTAAGACGTGTTAGGTGGCCCAATGCCTTACATGTAGGTTATTAGAAAAAGAATAATAATCCCGTATCGTATCGTGAGGAGACGCCGTCCCTCGGTCCCTCACAATCAAATCAATCCTTCGAGGTTTTGGAGGAAGAATGAGAGAGAGTCTTTACCGGGGTCATGATTGTATTAGATTAGGTATAACATGCGGTACGCACGTAGGCTAACATGTAGGCAGTTTAGGTCAGGAAGTATACATGTATGTATGTATATTATGGGCGTAGGTATCAATGTTGGTATGTACTGCGAGTATACGCATTATGTATGTATGTATGTATGTATGTATGTATGTAGGGGCACGGGGTAGGGCGGTCAGCAGAACCCCGAAGATGCTAATAAACAGGTAAACAGGTAACAGCTTTCTTGAAGAAAAGATCAAAGGAGCCGTGCGTCCCAGGTTAGAAATCAGCAAGTCGCCCATCAGCTCTGAAAAGTGGAGTTTTTTCTTTTCAATGTACTCGGTGTTCGGGGGCTGAGCAGTGCATACCTTGTTGTTACAGCATACCAGGCCGTATTGGCTCACGCAGCAGAAAGCGGAAAAGTGTCAATTAAGGGAATAATAGAGACAATCCCCAGTTCTGTGCGGGTAGAGATGTGGCTCAGTTGGCCTTGTTCTGTATTGGCATGATCCCCCCCCATGTATGCATGTATGTACTTGTACCCGAGGTGCTTACAGGACAATGAGTTATGTCTTGCAAAAGTCCTACATATTCTGCTGTATGCTCATGTATGATATAGTGCATTATGCCTGCACAAGTCCAGTGTGAGTGTGAGTGTGTCTGTGTCTGTGTCTGTGTCTCTCTCGCTGTGTGTGTGTATGTAAATATATACATGTATGTATGTGCGTGCGTGCATGCATGCGTATGTAGTCTGCAAGTCTCGAAAGATTATATAAGAGGTGGTAATAAGAATGGAGGTATTGCAGCATATTACAATCCCACTGTATGGAGTATTGGAGTATAAATCACGCAGATTGTGCAGTTGAGAGAACCTCGGTGCAACCGCAACAGACAAGAGTAGAATCTCTCTTTTGAGGCAACGTGTGTGTGCACATGTATGTACCTAACTAACTACCTAGGTATGTAAGAGGGAACGTATGTACCAAAGCATCATACAGATCATCTTTATGTATACCTATAAACCCTTGGGATCTACATCCATCACAAGGCGAGCTAGGGGAATAGGAATTTCTGCCGGCCGTTGTGACTAATAAACGACTGAGTCCTATTCAGTGCCTATGTAAGAAGGCGGGGGTCTCAGTATATACAGAGCAAGGGTCAGTGGGAATACGTCTAGTATGTACCTGAGCTGTTAGATGTTAGGTTATTCTGTATGTACAGAGAAGCCCCTTGATAATACGGCTCGGAACTATGCACGCGCGCCGTTTCCTTCCAAGGTCGTCTGGGTAGACGGAACTGGGATAGAATTGCTTATATATTCTATGTGGCTGCACCTGTTCCTTGGTTTGGAATTCGACTCCGACTCTGACAATATTCAATTCAATTCGCGGGACCGAGAAGTTGGCCGCGCCGTTCATTGCCATTGATATGTACTATAGTATGTACATACATATGGAATGGCCACAGATCAGTTAGGTTAGTATGACAGTGGCAGATACCTAGTGGATGGAAATGTCGGATGGGATCATTGGTTTCGACTTCTGACAGCCCATGTCAGGTATGTTTCAAATCGAGCCCGATCAGGCAAGTCGATCTCTCATATGTAGACGTTTCGACTAAGGGGCTGAAGCAGGGGGGTTGGGGAATTGAAGGACTGCAGGTACACGTACGTATGTATAGTAATAACCCTCACGTACAGTACATCGTCGTATGCCTCTAGTCAACATGACCAAACCAGGACATAGAAGCTTCAGACATGAACAAATCTTAAAAGCAACGCCAAATCATGTTTTCGCCAGGTTCTGGGCGGTCTCAATATAAAAGGCGTTGCTGGTGCTTGTTCAGTTGTTGTTTACTTGAAAGAAGGTTCTGGATTCTTAAGCCGAGACTTCTGGAGGGCTTGGTCATTATGTCAAAACAGGGAATAGCAGATGCGCTTCGGAGCATATAGGACAACCAAAATGGAGGGGCAGAGGGGCTCCAATGTACATGTACAGCGGCATGTGGTCTAGACATGCTCGAGCCAGGGCTGCTGGGTAGGTAGAGATGGAGCAAGGAGGGGCAGAAGAACATGGGCGCGCTCAGCCACAAGCATTCCACTGGCCGAAACGACATAGCTGAAAGTTATGTATGTACGTATGTATGTATGTACACACATACATCAATACTAGTATTGCCTTCGTACAACACCCTCTTCCCATATTTTCGTCAGTCTCTTCCGAGTCACGATTCGATACCTGACGGTACAACCCGAACCGTCAATAAATTTCTGAATCGAAGCGGACTTGTGCGACCCGCCGGTTCCTTTTCAGCCTTAAACCCTACCGGTGGTTCGTGTCTCAACAGGCAATATAATGCCACCTAGGTGCAATACTTTGATTCATCCCCAACCGTTCGGGCATTGCAGCGCGTTACGACCCCCGACTACACGATGACGTCTTCTCACACGCAGTAACATACATAACCTACCTGCCTACCCACATTCGCAAAGAACTACCTAACCATAACTCCCTAGCAATATGTACCGTGCATGCTATCGTACACAGACGGGCCAAACTGTGCCTGAACTCTACAGACGGACAGATTAGGCCAACCTCTCCGTCGGAGGCTTCCGCGTGCTTAGACGGGACGACACAAGCGACATTAACGGTTGTCTCAAGAAGAGATGAATGCATATGCTGGCATTTGGCATCGGCGTAGTGCCGCGACGAGCCCCGTAAGCAGGGTATATTACACGCATGAAACCTGCAGCAGCAACGTAACCGTAGTCCCACTTTCGGATTGTTCTAGCTATCGCAATATTGGAATATTGGCTGTTATCGTGTCGCTAAGGTTGTTTGATGACTGACTTTTTGAGGCTGTTTCGTTGACTTTGGCTTGCTTCCTGTCTGTCGGAATTGTCTTTGCGCCATACTTGAGGGATGCTATTCCATGCGGCCAGGTACTATGCGGCCAGGTGTCTCGCAACCTTTTAGATATCTCCTAGACGCGGTCAACGAACTAGGTTATGCAGCTTCATCTCTAGAGGTCTTCCAATCTTTGCCTTCAACGTCTCAGAAGTTATCTGTAGAGTCTCGCTGGCGCGAGATGTCACACGTAAGCTTCTAGACGCCATATGACCCCTCCTATTGGCGTATTGCATTGCAGCAATTTAGAGAACCAGAGACTTGCAACTATGGGTAGAACTAATCTTTTGATTCAGATCATGTTTCGCACGCGATCTGCAAGAGAGTCCATCGTTGGGACCAATCGGTATGATAACCCGTGGTTGGATCTATGATACTCCTTCGAATCTAGACTTGCTCCTTTAATTTGACAATGACACTGGCTGTCTCTAGATGGTCCATCTCGATATGCAAAATAGCAAGACGACAGAAAATCTATAAAGCCACAACGAAAATGCCAAAGCCATAGTTACAGTAGTCATGCGGCTAAGGGTTTTGCTAGTTTCAATTGTGGTTGTGGCTGAAATGATGTGCACAAGCATCATGAGCCTCATGGACGTCAAGTCCGTCGAGTACTTGCTCGATGCAGTGATACACAAAGTTGATGTGGACTGCGTATATTTAAGCCCGTTCGTAAACAGCCCAATTCCAGCAAGTGGAATATCACCCAAGCCATGCAGCGGCATTGCGGTGTGCGACGGCGATGGAAAACCGCTTCGTGAACGTTACCGTTCGTATGGGCCGTTGCCTTCATGTTTGGGGTGATATATGATAAATCATACAAGCAGTACCAATCACTTGCTACTCGTCATACCGGAAGTTTCTCCAGTGGCAGATGCATACCTTGCCATACATACGGGGTTGGATACGAAGCACTGTCTGAGACCGGCGATAGTATCTTGCTACTTTCGAGCTCTACGTTATGTACTTCGTAAGAATCATATAAAAACCGCCAGACCTGTGGAGCCAGGAGCCACAAACTAAATGACTTTGCCATATATGTAGTAAGTCGACGTGTGCATATTCTCATATCATAGGCCGATTCAACTAGGTTACCTCTTATGATACGAAGTGGTTTTTCATTTTATATGTCTTGGGTAATACGCGTTACCCCTCCTTTAGCCAACACGAGCCATGCTAATTATGACGATGGGGATTCTATGAATAAACTTTTTAGTTCCTAAATGGGGAGGATCGGATGGCACATAGCCAATCAAAGCTAAGCTACTTATTCTGGCCGTAACCTGGTAGGCTGGATCACGCGTTCCCCGATAAACCCTTGTTTAGCTACATTGTCTCACTTACTACACCGCTGGCGAATGCCTCAATGTAGTTGAACATGGGTCAAAAAGGGTTGAAGGCTTGATCATTTCCGGTTTCCGAGAAGAGTTTAGTGGACATATTGAGACTTTCTTTCCAAAGCAGAAAGGAAGCAAGGGGAAAAGGTCTTGACACTTTCGTTAAATGAGCACGCAAGCTATCTACAACTGTACTTTATTCAGCCTCTAAATGTGGCTTTGTGGCGTATCCTAACTTATCAAATGCCTAAAGAGCTACATAAGTGTACATAGCCTGCGGGAACTTCGCCTTCTAGAATCACATATATTGATGCCTCCTTGTGTATTATCAAGTATGCAACTATGAAATTAGATGCTCTTGGCTTTTGGCGTTTGTCCCTATGTTCGAGTTGCCTGATCGAGGAACTCTGAAACAACGCCATCAGTTGCTGCCTGTCTCGCTCAGATGACATCTTGTAGAAAGCGGCTGCATATCATGGCTCGAGCCCACTGGCTTTTACAACGTCGGTACGTCCTGCAGTGCAAGGGGTGTGGAAGTGTTTCCTGCATGTGTATGGCCTTACTTGGTATTATGGGTAGGTATTATATCCCGGCTTGTTCTCAAAAAAAGACAAGGGTTTTGACGGGGGTTTTGCGAGTAGGTATCTGAAGTACCTGCGGAGAGGCTCTTCCAACTTAGGTTTAGTCAAGGCAAAAACTACTTGACATGGGTATAATAATTTGGCCTCCAACCGCAGTAGACCAAGTTTAACAATAACATTTACATCTACTTTGACAATCCTGTCCCTGCCAACCAGTTGAGCATAGCTAAGCAAGCTCACCACACTGAAATATCAATTACGAGTCAACTTCACATGAATCCGTCTCATGGAGCTAACAGGGCGTCTATAGTTACTACATACTACCCAGTTGACATCCGGTATTATCACTACGGCGCTGTTTCAACCCGCCAGCTTCAGGCTCTTGTTTCCTCCAATTACGAAAGATATCTACATATTGGTTGGCTTCGATTATGAGTATGGAGCCCTGCCTTCTGTTCATTATTAAGGATGGGCACTATATTCGCCGCAGGTTGATTTCTTGGACTAACTGGCTTCATGTTCTGACAGTCAGAGAAACACACTAGTACTCTCAATGTGGAAATGCCCCCTAATGCAGGACAGCAAACACGATCACTATAAATAAATAGCATATGACGATTTCCGAGCCCATTCTACGCTGTTGAGTATGTCACTCACCTTTGCTTATTACCCAAATGTTTGCCTAGATCAAGACAATACATAGGATATCAGTAAACCCGGGAAAGAGACAAAGGAGCATTTATCTTCTCTCCGGCGTATAGAGTTCGCGTTCTACGCAGTAATAAATCGAACAAACTATCCGCTTCTAGACAACAAACGTCCAACATCAAAAGATAGCGATCCAGGATAGATCCTTGCGGCATCTTTAGATGACTAGTCTGGATAGGGATAACCCTAGTCATCGCTTTTGCTATCTAGATAGAGACTGACGGGTTCTCGCATCTCAACCATGAGACCCTATTCAAGTCTCTATTTGTTTACCTCATACCTAGAATGGACCTACCTTTGATGACCGAGGGGCTGGCAGGCTAATTGACCTAGGAACCAATCTTTTACTGCAACTCCTCCTACAGTACACTACCCTTGAGGAGCTGGCAATTGTTGCCTCACAGGAGATGTACATGATTCAGGACTCACAAACACCGCGCCGTTATGGTTTTGATGGATCCGAATGATAGCGTTGGTGGAGTATGAGAGTCTTTGGGTGCTTGTACGTATATTGATTGTATCCAATTACGCCGTTGCTAACCCGTTCTTTTTAAGAGTGGCAGATCTTATTGCCGGCTATGATTACGCATATCGACATAGAGCGTCTCTCCGGTCAACTCCGTGCCATGAAGAACCACAACATTCATAATCGATTCTACTGGTAACTATACAACGGACTTCCGAAGAGCCACGTTTACCATCACACATGGCTAGCGGCCGATGACCGCATATGCATCCAAGGTGAAGACGGCAAACAACATAATAAGCAAGGGTATAACTGGAGGTCAAACAAATCTAACCCTAACGTGCTTTCTTAACACTCCAAATGGAGCGATATCAAGAAGATATCTACGATGCTACTTCTTTCGTCGATGCCCCTGCACGGCTAGCCAGCTCTCGGTGATCTAAGTGCATATTGCCGTTTTTGCAATCGTTGCGGCCTCAAGTCACTGGGCTTATTAGTTTATGGTCATTGCGAGGAGCTACTATCTAGGTACCAGAGCATCTTTCAACCCAGTTGAAGAAAATTGACGAGTAGAAAAACCACAAAGGCTTGAAAGACGATTCGATAATCACCAATGTATAATAAATCTAACGGCCGAAGTTCTTACTGGCCTAATAAGTATCATTACGCCTCCATTCAGACCATCTGCAGGCAATCGGTCTCTCCCGCGTATTCCTCAACTATATTGGAATCAGGCGACAGTAGTCAGGAGTCGAAAGTTTGAGCATGTTTTTAATAAGGTTGTCAACCCTAACATGGCCTCCTGTGCGACAGTTGGGCACTGCCATCCTGTTCTGGCAAGGTGAGCAGACAGACAGATCACTGCTAGCCCGCACTCTAATTCTGTCGTGGCTCTTGACAAGTCAAAGTTCGGACGGCGCCTCTGCGCTAGTGTCTTGATAAGCAGACTAGGCAGCCTTCGAGGCGGCCCATGATCAACTCCGGCACCCAGGGCACGAGGTTATCCCTAGTCAGGATGACACCAAAACGTCCCTGTGGTCTTCCAGGCTTACGCAGTATGCGTACTGCAGCAAACCTGTCATCTTCCTGGCATGCCGATCCTTTGGGGATAATTCCTGATGAATGACATGGCGGTATCGCAATCTCGATATCATGACGGCCGATTACCAAATGTGTAGGTGCCAATGACGGTGGAAGACGGTCATTAACACAAATCGACAGATGCCTGCTATAGTACTAGCTTCTCAAGCAGGTCATCAAGCCACAATCGCCACCATCATCTGTTCTCGTCCACAAGGATCGACCTTCTTACATAGACTGCTTTTAATCGGTTTCTAGACATAAGTTTCAAGTCGTCGACCCTCCGTATTGGTAGCGCCCCTTCAATACGTGAGGCATTATACCCGTTTGGAGCCAAGTGAAACGAGTCTTGGCCAAACCCTCTCTAGGCTCTTCCCTGTTCCGCCACTAGCCCAACTGGCAGACTAGGCGCTCCGCCATTTCCGCCCGGCGGAGTTAAGCAGCTCGGCACAAACCACATGTTCTTTTGCTACATGCAGCTAGAGCTAGAGCTACAGTACGATATACAGCCGGGTACTCGGCCCCATCTCTCAAGCTTATGCGCACTAGATTAGTAGTCTCTGGCCTTTTTACCCTATTGATTGGCCTCTCTAGAGATCTCGCTGATGGCTCCACGTGGATAGCTCCATGGGGCTTAAAGACATGTATGTGCAAGGGAGAAACGAGATTGCCTTTTGACATGGTCTAGATCGTATATTACATACAAAATAGGTAGACATTGAATACCTGATCGGATTCAGATTTGTTTGTTTTATTCGTGCATTTTCCACGGTCAGCAGGCCACCTTGTCCTTGTCCTCTCTTCTATACTATACTATTGTGTACGTAGTAGTAGATGAGGTACATATGCGTACAGGGGCTAACTTCTTTTTTTACAGTAAGTTCCTCGTTTGGGAAGCCAAAAATCCCTTGTCGAAAGCTCGCAAGGATTGTCGTAATTTTATTTTACGTTTCGGTAGAAAGTCTTCGTTACGTCACTCTTCGTTTTTGACTCTCGGGACTATTGCTACCGCGTCTCGCCTGTCACATATATAGTATCGCCATATGAAAGCAAATCGTCGCTTAATTTGACTTCAGGGGACAGGGAAGCTATCGACTTACACGTACTTTGTACGTGCAAAATACATGGAGAGAATTATTCTAACTACATGAAAAACAATACTGGCCAATCATTTCCTCTGGGGATGTCCTTACCAACTCGGCCCGACCAAGGTCTATCTCTCCGGATTTCTCGTTTCGATGCCTCGGATGTGGTTATAATGGGGCAGAATAGTATCGATCTCGTTAATTCATAGTCGATCATAGTCGAACGGAGGCGCCGTGTTTGAATCCATCAACCTTTCGAGTGGTACGGACACGAAAAAAGGAGCAGTTTATTCAATGGAATTAAAAATTCGGTATCACTGCTTAAAGTTGATATATAATCAATATACTATTTATACTCATATTTGTAATGGTTGTACACATCATCATATCCGTACCACGTATCTCAGGGAGAAGCAGCGCTCAAGCATGAATAAGATTGTCGAATCTGTACACAGGACGGTCGTACACAGCTCCCTCGAGAGTCCATGTTGTACACACTGGCCTCGGGACTGATCACATTAAGGGGATAACGGATTCACTTTGGGTCTCCCTTGAATCGAGAGTAAATACTTGTGAGAATGGATATGTTTTTGTTTTCTCGAAGACATTTACTATACTATCGTCTGCCAACTAGCTAACTGGCATGTTTAAGGTTCCCAAGAGTTCATATGTGCATCATCATGTATCCCAGCTCATATCTACATCATCACCGAGAAAAAGGGTGTCTTTTCTTTTCTCAGATGAGGTCCCTGTAATGAATTCCAAGCCAAATCCCCCTGAATGATCATTCCGTGTACGTTTGACCTCTCCCGTAACTCCGCATACAGCAACAACAAGAACAAGTAAGACCAAGCAAGTCCAGGTTTGCCGTTCAAATAAAAATCAGTAGTATGTGTGGACGTAAATGCGATCACGCTAAGTAAGCAGGCACATGGTCTATCCCGTCTGGAAGTGAAGCAATCTATAACGAAGAGAATGCACGCTTAAACAGTAGTGGTGATTTCGTTCGACCCTCGGGTCTATGGGGTATCGTTTAGGGGCTCCTGCGCTCGTACCTGGACGCGAAGCACCCTGCTCTATCGATAGCTGATTAAAGCATTTCTACCAGGCCGTGCTCACTCAGTCGGTGTAGGTGTCCCGGAGGATTGTATTGTCAAATTCTCATGGCTTGCATCGCTCTCGAAGAAGGATGACGTGCTCGATTGCGGCTTCTTCTTTGTCAAAACTGTCTTCGGTTTCTCGCCCTTGATAGACGACAACACGCTCTCGCTGCTATTGCGACTTTTGGTCAGCTTCCGCGGTGGACGCTTCATTGGTTTTTGTGTAGATTCCTTGTCTGACAAGGCTTTGTCGCTCGGTGTGAGACTGGTATCCGGCGGCGACTCTGTGTTCGTATTTGATGAAGTGTCGTCCTGAATTGATATATTCGGAGGCGCCGAATCCATTATGGAATCAAGGGCACCTATCGTGGCTGGGCTAGGTGTAGGTGCGTGGTGGCTGTTTGGTGGTTCTATAGGCAACGAACGGACTGCATTGGGATCCAACGAGTGTTTGGCAGGCGGATTAGGTGGATGAGCCTGCCCCTGAATATACGTATCGAGCTTTCTCCTGAGCAAGTCCGCCTTGACGGGTTTGGCGAGGTAATCATTCATGCCCGACGCTAGACATTTTTCTCGATCTCCTTGGATTGCAGAGGCCGTCATGGCGATGACCAATATTCTCCTGACCTCCTCGATTGCGTCTTTTCGGAGAAGCTTCGTGGCTTCATAGCCATCGAGAACAGGCATTTGGACATCCATCAATACGACGTGATACGGGTTTCCTTCCTTGGCCTTCTGTCGTAGGCCTTCCACGGCCTTGAGTCCATTCTCGTAGGCATCGACTTTCGTGTATCCGAGCTTGTGCACAAATTGAATGGCGATCCTTTGATTGATAAAGTTGTCTTCTGCGATGCAGATACGGATTTGATCCTTTGGTACCTGGGTCAAATCTATATATGGATCGAGCAAAGGCTCCCGTGGGGTTAGCTGAGGAGCGTCGTATTTTCCATCAGCAAGAGCTTGCGACACGGGGACCGCCTGGGCGTCTCCTGCCGATGCCTCGGGCTTCGCCTTGTCGAAAGTGACGGTGAACCAAGCAGTTGTACCAACGTTTTCTTGGCTTTCAAGTTCGATCTGACCCTTCATCATAGTCTCAATCAAGGACTTGCAGATACTGAGGCCAAGACCACTACCACCGTACTTGCGGGCGGTACTGGCATCTGCTTGACTGAAAGGTTTGAAAAGTTTTGCAAGCTGCTTCGGCGGGATACCGATGCCGGTATCTTTGACCCAGAAGGTTAACTTTGCTTGCTCGGGTAAGTCAGAGTCGATTCTGGCACCAATTGTGATGGAACCGTCCTCGGTAAACTTCAGACTGTTGCCAATAAGATTGAGAAGAACTTGATGCAGGCGCACGGGATCTCCATATATGAGCATCGGCGGTAGATTAATATCTTGTATCACTTTCACGTTCTTCTTGGACGTCTTTTCTCGGTTACTATACGAGACAGCTCTGACGACCTCGCGTATCATCTCCTCGGGGTTGAACGCGATGACATAGAGCTTCATCTTATCGGCTTCCATCTTCGAAAAATCGAGAATATCGTTGATGACCGTGAGGAGGAGCTCGGCGGAGATGCGGATAGAATCGGCCATTTCTTGCTGCTCTTTGTTGAGCTGGCTGTCTCTCAGCAGCTCAGAGTTGCCGATGACGCCGTTCAAGGGAGTGCGCAACTCGTGGGAAACGTTCGCGAGGAAGATGCTCTTGGCCTTGGCTGCCTCTTCAGCGATCTTAACATTGCGGATAGCCTCGGCCTCAGCGTTCTTTGCCTTAGTCTCAGCGTCGAGGGCCTGAGCAAGCGCGCGCTTCTGCATCTGGACCATGGCGATATTCTCTTCAGAAACCTTCTCAATTCCTTTCATCGAAAGGGCATTGGAGTAGCTGATACCAATCTGATTCACAAGCAGCTGTAACACGGTGACATTCCTATCCGTGAATGAACCTGGCTCACCCTCTAGGTAGAGGACTCCCAGCAGCGGCTTTGAACCGTGGCAGATCGGTATCGATATGACCGTTTTGCTCAACGGATTTTTCTGCAGCCAGGAATTGCTGACATTTCCGAACCTCTCGTCGCTTATGAGATCGGGAATGAAGACGGCTTCGCGGAAACGGGTGCAGTATAGAACGACATTTTCGGCGACCAGCGATGTGCCGATAAGCGCTTGCGGGGGATCATGAGCTTTGGCGCCTCTTTCTGGGTCTCCGCTGGCGGCAATACACCAACTGTCCTCCTGGTCATCTTCGTCTTGAACGATGATCGCTGCCTGAGTTGCAGATCCGCCGCAGGTTTGTAAAATAACATCACACATTGTCTTGAGAAGGATATCGACCTGCAGGACCGATGAAATGACCTGGGACGAGACGAGGATAGCATGAAGGTCAATCATGTCGAGGGCAGGTAGACCGACACCGGCTTCAGGTTGCGTTGATCCACGCCAAGCGGCCATGCGGGTTTCTTTCGTTTCGGCGGCGACCTGCCGCATAGACGATGGTACATCCACACTCTCCGCGGCATAGGTGACAGATGCAGAGTCGCCGGCAAAGTCAGTCTGGACGGCAACTTCTGCAGTTCTAGGGTTGCGAGTGGGGCCGTGAAGGAGTAGATTATGGTCTTCCTCAATGCGCTGTACGACGCCGACGGCTCCTAGCTGCTGCCAAAGGGCGACCGACTCTTTCAAGGCGGCGGTAGCTGACCTCCTGGCTGACTGTCTAATAAAGAAGCCGGCCATCAAGAAGTTTCCAAGCGCCTCCTCAAAGATGAAACTGTATTCCGAAGCATGATCCAAGGCTGCTTCGTACTGTTGCATGGCAAGGCCATGCTCGTCGCGAAGTTCAGCGATCTGAGCATCTAACCATTTCGACCAGGCAAGGTAATTCACATCCGACACGACTTGCCAGTCCTGGATCTTCTTGCTGAACCCCTCCAGTTGTATGATCGTATCTTGAACTTCGTTCTGCATGTCAGCCGGGTTTGTCCGTGGATCATTAAGCTTTCGAAGCATGAGGCCAGCGAGAGCAAGGCCGTAGAACACCAAAA
This sequence comes from Whalleya microplaca, assembly GCA_022497155.1. NCBI lineage: Eukaryota > Fungi > Ascomycota > Sordariomycetes > Xylariales > Xylariaceae > Whalleya > Whalleya microplaca. The sequence continues at coordinate 482,392 of MU385714.1, read as the reverse complement.
CTACTCTAGTGTTGCGAGCGGACCAGATCAGATGTAATTTGTCAAATGACCTCCGTCCGACTTCGTAGGCTTGCTCGTAGTGGCCATATAGATATAGCGCAATGATTTCCATAGTCTCGTAGATTAAAACAGACCTGCCGCCGTTATGCGTATGCGAATTGAGCCACGACTTGTAAGCGTTTGCATTGTGCTGCCCATCAGACATTACTGCGCTCGCGCTTGTCGTGTGCGTTTTCCCTTGAAGCGCCCTGCAGATCTGCCTGACGGCGATTAGAAAGGTGCCGCCTCTAGTGTCTTGATGCCATCCTGGGACCTCCTCACAGCAATATTGGCATATCGATTCGAGGTCGGCAACATTTTCGCTCGCAAAGAACCTCATCTGGGTTGACAGCCCAAAGCTAAGGATGACGGATATACGGTCACCAGCATTGGCAGCGTACTCAACCGACTGCTCGGAGTGGTTCACGGCAACACTTATGGGGACCTTGATGTGGCTGATGAAGTTGGCGTAGATCATGTAGCCATGGGCTGAGGAGGAGGGATCCCGAACTTGGTCCAGAAGCTCTACGCACTGGCTGCCAAGTTCGGCGGCGAACTCGAGCATGTTGAAGCGGGACAACGCGATCGTGGCGATGTTGAGAAACGCCGTGCTAGACTGAGGGAATGGTCCTTTAGACAAGTGAAGATCGATGAGCACAAGGGAAAGGTTATAGAAGTCTAAAGTGTTGCTCCACCAGGCCGCATTGATGGCATCTGCAAGTATGGCCGCGACGACGCCTTGATCAGAGTCGGAAGTCCCAGAAATGGTCGAAGTGCCGACCTTATCCATAGACTTGATCTTTGTGGCCAGGATCATAAAGGCCTCGTCGCATTTCTCGAATGTTGGATGCGCATCGATGTCAACCTTCAACTGAGCAAGGCACTCTTTCAATATTGCTAGTGCAGACTCTGCGTTTCCGTTCTGGGCTTGGACTCGGGACTGAAGTAGCCACGCAGGGGACTTGTCTCCTGCGGACTTGGCGCGGCTGATAATGGTGTTGATGAGGTTGTGTGCTGCTATATGATTCCCCATGTATATGTAACACTCCGCAGCGCGTAGATGGAGCTGAAGTGTCTCGTCATAGTATACGTCTTCCGCATCTTCTGCCCAAGGGTCCTGTTGTAAAAGCATTATGGCACTGTGGTAGTATTTGGCGGCCGTTGGCCTCGCACCATTTTCAACAGCGTGAGCTGCACACTCCATCAAATGTTTCCGGTACGGCTGGCGGTGGTGGACCCGACGCTTAATGATTTCAATCGATTCGGAGATGTGAGAGGCGGTATTATCTCTGACATTGACTTCATCTCCATAGTGCTTTAGAAAGGTCTGGGCAATGACAAAGTGCATCTCAGGGGTGTTGCACTCTTCTAAAGAGGCGGCTGCTTGGATATATCTGTCGTGCGCAAATCGAAATCTATCATCGGTTTCACCCTGCACAATTATACAGGCATTGATTGCTGCTTGTAAACCCGCCACAGCGTCTGGTTTCGGATATGTCATGCGATAAAGCGGTTTTATCGGTTCAGGTGAGCCACTGTCAATGCGGTTGAACTCGCCGCTTAGAAGCTGGCATATCAGCTCAAACGAAAAGGCATTGCCCAGAATAGCGGCCCAGGCCAAGATGGCTCGTGATGCTGGCGGTAGCTCGCTCAATCTGCGAGTGATGAAGTCGTTATCTAAGACATCGTAATCGTGTTCGCCCCGGAACTGTTCAAATAGCAAATCTAAGTCGAAATGCCACTTGCTCTCCTTATAATCATACCATATGCATTTCTTCCGGTAACATGCGTTCAGCATCTCCCTCATGTAGAAGGGGTTGCCAGCGGTCTTGGATTGGATGACGAGGGCTAGAGATGCAACGTCCTCTGGTGGTCGACAGAGCGTCGATGCCACATACTGCAATATCTCGGGCTCAGTGAGGGGTGACAAGACAATCTTAGTGACCTTAGGACCACTAGACTTTGGATGTTCTAGAAACTGTCAATTTGGGATCACACAGCCGAAAGGACGCTGGCCAACTTACCCTCAGTCTCTGCGGGCTGAAGAATTTTCTGGACCTTCTCTGATGATAGCTCCTCGGGCCGGTAGGTTATTATGAGAACCATCTTGAGTCTCGCTGAGATCACCTGGGTGATCAATTCGAGCGACTCGTCATCCGCAAATTGGAGGTCATCAAGACAGAAGCACTACGACATCTGAAGTCAGTACATGCGTCATTTACGGAAGGCGTCGTGGAATACTTGGCGCTGTCGATCTTCTCGCGCAGATCTAGAGCTCCAGAGCAGGTTCGAAACCCTACTGGTACTTCAACACGAAAAAAGGGGAAGGCAAATAACTACGAAGTATACATACTATGAAATGGTGTGTTGTGAATATCCTAAGGATATCCAAGAACGTGTTCATCAGGCGAATTGTCTTCGTAGAAACGCCACCTCGTATGAACTCCTGTGAACTCTGGGATGATACGCGCGGGCTTCGACGGCGTGATGAATTTACCGACGAGGATCCAGGAGACGAACCGCGCTCTTTAGTCGAAGCTCGGTTGAGTCGGCCATTGCTCGCGGGTTTCGCTGGCGAAGCCTGGGCTACCACCGACGGTTCTTGCGGACCCAAGAGGAACTCGGGCAGCCCGAGCAAATTGTGAAGCATCGGCCACATGGGCCGGACATAGTCCTTCAGCGCCCTGTGTAGGGGTGTTTCTGTGTTTCTCTCGCCCCAGACCTGCTTGAAGAGGGAGGACACGACCTTCAGCAGCGGCCCAAATGCAGATCTCCTAGCCGTATCGAATTTTGATGTTGCGCAGTACCCCCTCCTTCTCGCATCGGCAATCACTTGCTGGACAAGGAAGCTCTTCCCTAAGCCACCTGCTCCCTCAATGGTAACAACCTCGCATTGGCCCCGCCTTTTGAACTTTACCGAGCCGAGATGCCTTGAAAGGCTACTTGATGTCTCGGCGCCGCTATGCCGTGAACTTTGCCGTTCACTGTAACTATCGAACGAATTCATAGACTGGTGCCTGTCCCATGCTTTGGACAATCGAGTATTAGAGGGGCCGGAGTGGCCCGAAGAGATGGTATCACCGGAGATCGTTTGAGTATCAGCCCCATTAAGTGAAGTCAGAAGACCGTTTCTCGACTGTTTCGGCTCCGTTGAATTGGTTTGCGTGAAGGAGCCACTTCGCCGGATTCCACCTTCTACGGAACTGGCACCTTCACTGGAAACGTCGGCGGTATCGATGAGATCATTAGATAAACTCGAGCCGTCCGAATATCGGCTATTGCTGTTAAGACTGCTGCTCACTGAATGGCTCTTGGCGACTCGCTCGATCACTTTTAGCAGCTCGGCTCGCTCCTTGTGACGTCCAATCATAACCGTAGGTAACCGGAAGAAGGAAGATACGTCTTTCGAGCCGATGTGCCATTCCTTCAAGGCCAACCAGTCGCCATTGACCAGGAACTTCTGGATCACTTGGAGGTCGTGACGTAGGCCGCTTGCCGAGTAATAGCGCTCAGATATATTCTTGGACGTACATTTCTGTATGACCCGACCCAGAACATCGGGCACATCTGCCCTCACGTTGGAGACTAGGGGAATGCGGCGGCCTAATACACATTGCACGATATCCAACGGCGTAGCACCTGTGAAGACCGGTTGCTGAGTCAAGAGCATCCAGAAGACCACACCCAAGGAGTAGATGTCTGTTCTGGTATCTGGCTCTGCCGGCATGCGACCAGTCTGCTCGGGACTGATGTAGGTTAACTTGTTCTTCGCCCCAAGCTCCTTAGATAATGCCGACCACCCTGTACTTGTGAGCCCATGCTCAAACGATCTGACTCCCGAACCAAAAGATATTAACTTCACCCGATTGGTCTCGACATTGAAATGGAATGCATCCGGCCGGATCTCTCCATGAACCATACCGTAGCCATGATGTAGTATCTCTAGGCTCTCGGTGGCACCAACGGCGAAATCAAGGAAGTACATCAGACTAATCGGAGGCTCCAAATAGAAGGTATCGGTGCGATCGGCTTCGAATCGGTCGTCGACCTTTTTGGCATAGTAAAACGCGGGCCCCAGATCTAGGATATTGGAGAGGTAGTTCTCGCCGGGATGCTCGTAAATAGCCACAATGATCGCCGCGCGGTCGCCTGGCTGAGGGCTCAGGCGGATGAGGTCGACCGGCTTCACATTATGCGCGCCCTCCGGGTCGGCGGTGGCGATCAGGTTCTTGGCTATGTGAAATGTCCTCTCCTCGCGCAGAACATGATAGGATACTCGTGCGACCACCAGTTGCTCTTCCACGTTAGATAGGTCTGTAGCGACGGTTGAGATGGCGGGTGGCGAAGTCGCCGAGCGCTCACTGCTCCCTTCACTGTAGGGGATGATGGTGGCATGAGGATCGGCTGGAGAAGGGCGATTCGGAATTAGTTTAGGAATTGTAGGCGGACTCGTGACGACCTGAGATGGTGTCGTCGTGGTTGAATAGGGCGAAACGAATCTCGTGCCAAATATATGCCTATATCCAGGACATGCCAAGTTAGAGAGTTACGCAAGGTCGGCTAGGGATAAGAGAGAGAGAGAACAAGAGAAATATAGTACCAATTGTCGTATGTCGAATGGAATGGCCTTCGGGACTCATCCCATGTGTACCCAGCCAGTTGTCGGAGTCGCTCGAAAATTCGCACTGGAGGATCGAGCTGGTCGTCCGACACGACCACGGGCCCGTCCACCATGTCTCGCTCGACATTCATGGGGGGCGGCCACGACGTCGGTCAGTCGGCAGCGGTCAAGAAGCTCCTGTCGCGACGAACATGGCTCGTCTGGCTCGGTTGTCTTTGGACCGGCGATCGAAGGGATTGCGAGTTTGTAGCCTAGCAGTGCTATGTACGAAAATACTATATATCAAACTTATGACTGACAGGGTCCTGGGTCCTACCGACCCGACGGAGTTAAGACGGTTGCGAGATTTAGGCGTTTCTCGCTAAGATTCCTAGTATATTCACTAGGCGGGACGATCGGTAGGGCCTAGTGATGGCCGAGTCACGGTCTTGACACAGGAGGCTCGTTCTAGACGAAATGGCCAGGAAGACGAGATGGATTGTTGGGGGTGAGCGGCGTTCACGCAGGTATCCCGTACGTAACGGCTCCCTTCCTACGGACAGCCTGTACAGTACAGTGCCTACCAATGCCTATCTATCTACCAATGCCAACCAACCGAGAACGCAATCCTCTCTACATACCTAGCAACCTTAGAGACGGTACTACCTATATTACCAATCTGTATCCTCTGCAAACTGCTTAGCCCCTAGCCATTCCTGCCCCTCTTGCCCCTCTTCGTGACACATCAAACAGACAGTAGACTTGTTCTTCAGATATATAGCAGGACGTATGTAGTTTCGCTTCGCATCTCCCTAGCTACATCCATCTTCCTGGCTAGCTAGCAAGCCAGCCAAGCCTGGGATGCCAAGCTCCCCCATCTTGGCCCAGTTATGTATATGCGACTTTGCACATTCCCATTTATGTATAGGCATTCATAGGTCATGGAAAATCGATGTGGAGGCCAGCGGCCAGCTGACATTTCCGATTTTCAAAGTGACAGATGCACGGGCCACGATACCATACATACGGATTACTGCCATACAGTATAAGGTTCTCAATACATATGTCCGTCAGCACCAGACAGCTGTCAAATGATGTAAGTAACCTCCATTCAAGGTAATGAATAACCTTCCAATGGGTAGGTGGGATATTTCATTTGTAAAGTTAAGCTACGTATACAGGGCTGACAGGATATGCGGCATGGTTCTTATCTTTTATGGTGCTCTGCTCTCACCAAAACCACTTAATAAACAACACGAGACAGCTACTTATTGGGTTTCTCGTAGACGGACGACTGGTACATGCTAATATTGATGGCCACCTGTCACATTTTTTTGACAGACAGCCACCCCCTTACATCCGTGACTTGTTTAGTTTACATACAGTAGCACATCACCTTTTACCTATTCGGAAGCGCGAGGGGTTGGAAATTTAGGGTTGCGGTCTATATATCTATATTGTTCAGGTCCTCTAACGGCACAAAGAACGACCCAAGTCTTTCTATTCCTTCATTCCTCCCTTCCTTCCTGCCAGGATCTCATGTCAGAACTATTGGTCACATCCCATCACATTTGCCTTCGTCAAACATCAATAGCTAAATGCTCCGTAGAACTCCTTATAGGGCTCCACTGAGCTTCCGCAGCCAAATATCATGAACACGCCGACGCTCATATGCCAACGAGACTTGCTCAATTATAGAGCAAAATTAATTTACTTGCTTCGGGATGCCAGCTCCACCTTGCCGTTTCGCTTGGCGGCCAGGGGACCTTGGTCCAGACGACGCTCCGTGTTCCGACGAGTGTTGACAAAGTCGGGGTAGTTGAGCGTGAGCTCGACCGCACCGTTTACGATGTGGTCGGCCGCCTCAACACCAAGCATAAAAGAGTGGTCCTGGTTGCCAACCTCGTATCTCCAGCTGCCGAAGCGACCACGGGAGTAGATGTCCAAGTCCTGGAGCTTGGGGAGAAGCTCCTTCAGGACACCCTCACGCTCCAGAGCGGGGGTGGGGTAGCCGTGGTCGAACTTGCGGTGGTAAGTCGAGACGATCTCGTCCTCAGGCTTGATCATCTCGGTGTTGATGAGACCCTGGATGCAGTCCTTGAGGAGGTTCTCCTCATCGACTGGCTTCAGGGACGATTGCGACACCTCCAACATGATGGACCAGTAAGGACCTTCCTTGGGGTCTGTGCTTGCGGGCTTGCTGCCATTGGCGATGCTGATGGTGGGGAGCTTGGTATCAGCCTGCGGCTGGTTGTAAGGCGAGTAATTCGAGAAGATGGTCGCGCGGTAGAAGGGGCAGTTATCTTCGGGGAAGTACAGCTAGAATAATGATTAGCTTCCAAATTGATCTTTTACCGCTGATGTTCAGAAAAACTTACCCAGCACTTGTCACCGATGCGCTCGGGGCGCTCGCCACGAAGACCAACGCCAATGACGTGGGTCGAAGAGTAGAACAGACCCTTGCTCAAGCTGATGAGCTCCTGGTTGCCCATGGATTCGACCAAGTGGTCAACGGCCATAGTAGAGATCAGCTTCTCGTAGCCGACGGTCGTGCCATCTTGGAGGGTGACGACCTTCTTGGTGGCATCGACCTTGGTAACCTCACCCTTCTTACCGAACCGCTTGTTCTCGTCGGGGAGAGTGTTGGCGACGGCGATCCAGATACCTCCGGTTCCGTCACGAGCGGGGAAACGGAAAGTGGCGTTAGGTCCCCAGTTGCCAGCAACCTTGTTCAGAACGACGTTCTTGACCATGGACTTGACATCGGGGGCAGCGACACGCTCTCCGAGCCATTGGCATTGCATCTAAGAATCCCATATCAGATCATGCTGTCCTCTACGTCCCGAGTAAACTCTTGCTTACCTTGGTGGTGGGAACAGCCCAGACCTTATAGTTGTACGGTCTCATGAACTGGTTGGCAATGCCCTCGCCGGTCATACGCATAATCCACTCGTCAAAGTCCTTGGGCTTCGTGTTGGAAACACGGGCCTCCAAGGCGGCGTTGATTAGGCCGTCCAAGGCCACGACCTGGTCATCCTTGGGGAGCATGGAGATGTTGTTCTGGAAGGGGTAGGGAACCCATAGACCCTTGTAGCGGACGTAGGAGATGCGCTGGTGGGTGTACCAGTCATCCTCCTTGGGCAAGGCCTCGTCAATGCAGTCGTCGAAGTACTTGTAGTGGGAGAAGATGACGTGGCCGCCGACATCGTAAAGCTGGCAAGCTCAATGGTTAGCAAAGATTGCCAGGCGAACGGAACTTGAACTTGTGGGTGGTTGGCAACTTACGAAGCCCTCAGGCGTGACGTCTGTGGAGGCAAGGCCACCAGCCTTGTCGCTGGAGTCGATAATCAACCACGATGGGCCATTCTATAGTAGATATTGAATCAGCTCAGTGCGATTTTGTGGGAGAATGGCGGTGTGTGCGGCATACCACTTGGTGGAGGCGCTTCGCGGCACCCAGACCAGTTGGGCCAGCGCCGATGACGAGGACGTCGACGTTGCTACGGGATACCAGTTAGCCAAGATGCTCGTCAGAGGGCGTGCAAGTCATTTTAGGCTTTATTTGCATCAATGACCAGATTCGACGTACATGTCAGCCATCGTGTCTCTGTTGAGTTTAGGTGATGGTGGGGGTGAGCTGCAAGGTGTGTCTCAGCGAATTAGGTCTCTGGGCAAGACGAAAAGAATGGCAAAGACTATCCAAGTCAACGAACGCTGCAGGATGGAGTCTAAGTGAAGCTTTATTCTGTCCGTAACGACTCGAGAGTGGTTTGGAGACAAAAAAAGGAAGAGGTTCTTTGGGCTATTTCTTCGTCTGAAAGGAGGAAGGTAGGAGGAGGAGGGGCCCCAGAAAACTGGCCAAGTTACACTGGATTAATAAGTGGGACAGCGACCTGGGTGCTTTATTAGCACGTACATGCACTGATATGATTGCACTGATATTATTCCACTTTCACAACCATTTTTAATTTTCACAACCCAGCCAGCTCCAGGCGGGATTGCTAATAAAATACTGCTACGTAGTAAGACGATGACTCGGTGCTTATCCCGCGGATACATAAGTTTGCATGCCAGCATACGCAGCATAGGTAGAATACCGCAATTGGTGATATAGACGTCGAGACTCCCACAGCTACCTACTATAGTATTAATTACCGTATGGGGATACATCACACCAGGAACCTGCAGGGACCAATGCCTCAAAAAGCCAGATTGGAAGCCAGATTGACTTCCACGGTCGAAAACAAGTATAGCAGATATCAACAACTACCTACTGCCTAGTTGCCACTAGCCTCCTCCCTCTAACTTTTCCGTCGCCCTCGAAAATCATTGCTGAATCGCCAGTCAGGGGTAACCCAACTCAGGGGACTAACAGACTCGCTCTGAAAAGGGGTTACGTTTACAACCAATCAGCGGACTCCATGTGCGTGTGCTGCAGCGTTCGGGGTAGTAGCACGACGATCTCGGGACTATGTAGGTTCCATCCGTAACACACACACACACACGCACACACAACATGCTGCAGAGCATTGGAGGAGAAGGCCAGAGGCTTTTTGGACGCCTTGGACGCCTTGGGCACACGGAAGCAGAGAGCTCTCGCATCTTACCTATCTATCTGCATGTGAAAGATATTCAAATTTTAATAGGAGCAACGTTCAGTGACACAACTTGATTGATCGCCAGGAAAACCCCTGCCCGCAATTTCATAATAAGATTAACTAAAATGTCGAGCACGAAAATCTTGGCTCTACATAGCCGCTCCCCACGCTTTTGTCATTAAATCTGATGCCCGTCATGGGCGGCCATGGGGACCTACATACCCAATTATGTACTAGTTAAGCACACCTTTTTGCGTACATATGGTAGGTATACGTATACTGTGGTAGTAGTATGCGTATGTATTAACCAGCTTCTAAGATGTGAACATCGTGTAAGGCAAGGAAGCTGTCCGTAATCCGTAATCTGTCCTGTCTTTACTGGTTTGCTTGCTTTTACCCGCTGGTACACCTCAACCAGGGCTGCCAGGGCTTACCAATTCTTCCCAAATGGTAGAGCCCAGCCCAGTCGGCACAATTTGGTCCTGTCGAATGTATCCCAAACTGATACTCTCGCGAGTCAAGACATACTATATTACCTATATGCCGGTGGAAACCCAGGCAGCTCCAGAACCCGTGCGGTAGACTGACTAATTTACTAGGTAGTGCATACAAAGCATGTGTTGAACGCAGCGCACATTGATTGTGTGATGCACACAGCCTCCCGCTACCCACTTTGGCCAGTGTTCGGTTTGCGATAACAGATTGCAGACGATCATCTAATTTCGATAAGGCCCTATCCCGTCTAAAACCCAGCCATGGCCTTTTCCCTCCCCTTGCTCCTGTACCGATACATGGACCTGACATATCATCTCCGCCCACCACCCAGGTTGGTCTGTATGCAGCCGGTATTTGGTTGGGTCGGTAGCAATCTAGCTTACTCAAACTTGGCTTCTGCTTAAGTTTTAAGGACCGGTTAGCTCCGCAGGGCCGTCGAGAAAGGATCAAGATCTACACAGTCCACACACACAACCGATTGGCAAAAGTCGGTAGAGCCGCTGTCTCAAGTTGATGCTTCTGGCAACCCGACGGTCCGCTCGGAAATCTGCTGAACCCTCCAAGTGGAAATATGAATTTCAGTTCCGTAGATCAGAATGGTTCTCTCTCGATGTCTTGGCCCTAAAGCTAGCTGTTGTCAGTATGGACGTACAGGAACTGTTCAACTTATCCGTGCTGGATGTGGATATCACGAGAGGTTTGTTGCTAAAAATACTACCAACACGCTTCTCAGCTTATTTCGGTTTTAGGTATAGTCAATAAGCAGGGTGCTTCAATATTATAGAACCAATGCGCCAGCCATCAGGTAGAGGTGTCCGTATTCTTTCCCAGTGGGTATTCGCAAGCAAGTTGAAGCTGTATGGTTTTTCTGGTATGATGCCATCATGCATAATCCCACGAGCAGGTACTGCGTACCTGTGTGGCAGATGGATCTATCTGCACTTCATACACATGCCTAATTAGAATGTGAATACCACGTTTGTGGGAATGGCCTGGACTAGTTCGCCGACATGTGGCTATTATTGTGTGAGGCTTATTACTTGCTGAGGCTAGCATCAGCGAGATCCTTATTCAGCTAGGCTGTGACACTGTAGGCAAGCCGTAACGTCGAACAGCCTTTCGGCTGCAATCACGGCATGCTAAGCTAGTATACAAAGTTTCTCTGTGAGCATATGTCTGGTGGGAGTCAGGCAGGTGACAAGCGCATGGTTCGTAGGAATAGACCGTTTAACCTCTAATAAGACAGTTATGGTACCGAAGGTAATCTAGGAGCCGCAATTTGAAGTACGCGGCCTCGAAGTTAATAATTGCTTTAAATCCGATGCCATTGGCCAAGTGCACATGTCTCGAGGTTTCAGGCCGATGTACAAGCTTTCAGGAGTTCTGGGGAAGGCTGTGAAATCCGGAGCCTATCTTCTGAAGAGATTCCACAACGCCTCACGCCCAGGACGCCTACGACATCCTGCGGCACCCATGATGCCCCCTCCTTCTTCAACGAACGCTCGGCCGTGGTCCGTCTTTATCACTAGCGAGGCTCTTCGCCCATCTAAACTACGTCACGGTAAGACAGGCTGGCACGGGGCACTTTGAGACCCAGGAGCCATGGCTCATGCAGTACTACATACATAGTAATAGCTACATACCCAGTTGCTTCATCATGTCTGAAGCGGTAAAGCAGTTCGTTGTGGAGTGTATGTATGTTAGGTATGTATGTGAGGTAGCTTCCGCTTTCCACAGGCCACGTCTTGACTGTATGCCTGTGATGTACGAAGTGGAACAGTATTACTATGTATCAAGAGAGGTATGTAATTGTTTAGGCTGCTACAGAGGGATAGGATTGACAGATTGACAGATTAACAGTGATCTTTGGGTATCTGCTGATAGATACTCCATATAGGTATTGATTTTCGTGATATTCCCATATTTACTTGTTCGAATGCGTTTTTAAAATCCCTAGGCCATCGGGTGCGTGTCAAAGAGGTATCATATCAATGAATGATAGACTGACTGTCAGACTGTCAGACTGTCTATCTAACTGACTAGTTAGCTTAACTCAATGCTGAAGCCGTGCGACGGTAACTGCTCGGGTGCAGTTGAATTAAGAATTCAGCAGACATTAGTCTGTGATGGTTTAAGTGATATGCTTCCTGATCAATTAAAATTAATACACACCATGTATAATCTCCATGCACGTAGTATAACCCCTGAATGCAGGAATGCTTTTTATTTTTTATTTTTCTCGCCTTCTACTATATTTAAGCATGGAGTGGGGGCAGGAGGTACCTGTACATTGCCCAGATAGTAGCAGATACCCTCCCTAGGCATTAGTGGACACGGGCAGACTGTAGACACGCTGAGCGGAAAGATTGGGGCAGGTTTCCAGGGTTGTCATTGATGGTTGTGTTAGGATTAGGTACCTCCTTAGATCCCAAATCAAGCAAGGCCAGACGCGCAATCCTTTAAATATTTACGGCTAAATGTACCTAGCAGTTCTATTCACCTTTTTCTACTCAACTCATCCACAAACAAAGTCACTTCTGCTCTCCAGTTGTAGACACATCTCTCCTTTGCCTTTTTCCAAGGTTGCGGAAGAGACAGGAACAACAGCAGCATCGCAGTCGTGTCAATCTCCATTTCTTCTACCCACCGCCCCCCAGTTCACCTAAATCCCTTTAATTGGTCTCAGCAGGCTGTCTCTCTCGTCGCTCATTCGTGCCGCTGCCATCTTCACTTCTTTCAACCTTCTTTAGTCCCATCTCGCGGGGTGCATTATTTGACATCGCACAACATCGTCAACCGAAATAGCAATGGCCGACGAAAAGACTCGCACCTCTGGCGAGGTCCCTCGACCTGAGGCGAAGGGCCCAATCCTGCCCACCACGAACCCCGAAGCTGAGAAGGCCACTCCTCCTTCGTCCGCCATCCACCCGGCCGCCTATGTTGCGTATGTCCACCCATCGCACGCGTCATAAAAGTGTTGAAAGACCTTTCACTGACAAGCACACTATCGCAGGGTATGGATTACTCTATCATCTTCGGTTATTCTCTTCAACAAATGGATTCTCGACACTCTGGAGTTCCGTAAGATGCGCCCCTAAACAATGCAATCTGGCCCGACCAGAACAATCGCTAACGATGCATAGGCTACCCCGTCATCCTCACCACCTACCACTTGACCTTCGCAACTGTGGCCACGCAGTTGATGGCCCGCTACACCACTCTCCTCGATGGTCGCAAGTCGGTTAAGATGACCGGCCGTGTCTATCTTCGTGCCATTGTCCCGATCGGTCTCTTCTTCAGCTTGAGTTTGATCTGCGGAAACTTGACCTACCTCTACCTCAGTGTCGCTTTCATCCAAATGATCAAGGTACGAACTTTCCAATTAAATAGCAGAAGCGAGCATTGCTGACATGAAACCGCAACAGGCCACTACCCCTGTCGCCGTCCTCCTCTCGAGTTGGGCCATGGGTCTCGCCCCTCCGAACATGAAGCAGCTGATGAACGTCTCTGCCATCGTCGTTGGTGTCATGATCGCGTCGTTCGGTGAGATCAAGTTCGTATGGATCGGATTCATCTACCAGCTGGGAGGACTCCTTTTCGAGGCCATTCGTCTCAACTTGGTCCAGGCACTTCTCAGCTCCGCAGAGTACAAGATGGACCCATTGGTTTCTCTTTACTACTTTGCCCCTGTCTGTGCCGCCATGAACGGTGTGGTCGCCCTTGCCTGGGAAGTACCCAAGGTCTCTATGGCTGAGGTCTACCACGTTGGCCTGTTCACTTTCTTCCTGAACGGTCTCTGTGCCCTCCTGCTCAACGTCTCAGTTGTCTTCCTGGTAAGTTGCATTGAAATCTCAGTATTGACGCGCGCAAGAATACTAATTATATACACAGATTGGCAAGACATCTGCCGTCATCATGACTCTGTGCGGTGTGCTCAAGGATGTTATGCTGGTCGTTGCCTCTATGCTCATCTGGGGTACCCCCGTCTCCGGTCTCCAGGCTTTCGGTTACACCATTGCTCTCGGTGGCATGGTCTACTACAAGCTTGGAGCTGATGCTCTCAAGGGCTACGCTGGCGAGGCTGGACGACAGTGGGCTGAGTTTGGTGCTGCTCGCCCAGCTCTTCGCAAGGTCGTGGTTATCGCCGCGATACTACTATTCGTCTTCGTCCTATTCGGTGGCTTGGCCCCCACATATGCCCCCGACTACGACCCGTCGCAGTACCTCGCGGGAGCTGCCGAGAAGTTCGGCGTGTCCTCGTAAACGAAGATATGAGACTTACCTTCGCCACCGTATGACAACGTAACCTTCCAGGTGGTTTATGAGGCTAATACCAAAGCCCCTTAGTGGGCTAGGTCTGAAGGATGAACGCAATGAGGTGTGGGGGGTGTGTGTGTGTGGCCGGCGTTCCCCTGATTTTTCGAGTACATACTTGTAAACATTTCCCAAAAATTCATCTTCGTGGCGACGATTGCGTGTGTGTGTGGTTAATTGGAGATATCTCCTTTGTTGTGTGGACACATGGATGAGACAAGCAGAAGTGGGCCACATCTCATGTACAGCTATAGAAAGCAGAGAGGCGTCAAGCGCAAAACGGTCGGGTTGTATCTGCTTGTATCACGAAACAAACGCGGGCTAATCTTCATTACATTAGAAGGCCCTGGAAGGACTAGACAGACTTGAATGAAATATATGACATTACACAAAAATTAATATATCGATCACTCTATTTTAGCGTTTTCGCGTCTTTTCGAGAAGCCCAGTGCAAGAATACGTATGTTTGTAGTTTCAGCTTGATGAGGCTGACGAAGCATCTATATTGGACGAATCAAGGTGCACGGCCATTCCTTTGATAGATCCGGCACTACGTCTCTATGTGTGTCTAACAGAGGTACAGTAACTATAACTGCAATGTGCCATTCCGGCATCCACACTGTTGCCATTCACATGCATTGCAAGCCAAAGGCAAATTCGTTGGGTGTGTGTGTTCATTTTTCATGCTCAGATTCAGAGTAAAACCCCTAAGGCTCCTAATGCCATTGATGATGCGATTTACATTCCAGACCTAAACCCCCCTTGACCGAACCGGAAGCACGCATAGGAAAAGATCAGAATTCTGTAGCAGTTGAAGAATTAGCAAGTAGTCCCCATCGTATGATCCGTACGTAGATTAACAGGGAGAAAAGAAACCGATCCTCGTCACTCATCGTAATGACGGGGGAAGTCCGGGGCAGTAGGAGGGACGGGGAAAAAAAGCAAGGGACAAGGGTAGAGTAGAGGAGGGCCACGTACTCAGGGGTGTGAAGAACCATCTGTTCTTGCCGCTCGTGTAACGCTCCTCCAGGACCTTCTTGACGTTCTTCTTGGCGTCCTCGCGCTGGGAGACTTCCTTAAAGGTCTCGCCGGACAGGACGCCCTTGAGGCCCTCGAGCTCGAGGGTGTACCGCGTGGGCATCAGGTGGTTGTAGTTGATGGCCTTGATGAAGGGCTTGATCTTGGAGCGCTTGTCCTGGCGCGTCTTGGACATGCGGCGCGTGATCTTGGACGGGTAGCGCTCGATGCCGGCGACGAGGGCGTGGCCGTACGGGTGTGCCTTGTTGCCGCTGTCGACGGGCTGGATGATGACAACCTGCGGGATTGACCGTTAGAAATTTGACCAGTAGATATTTGACAACAGTGCATATTTTTCGGAGGCAGGTAGGTTTGTTCGTGGTAATTCGAGATCGACATCGAAATGACGAGGCCATAGGCAATGTAATTGATGTTCCTCATCGCTAATCGTATATTTCTTTCTCTCTGCAATCGCTTCAACAACAGTTTCATTTCCGACGTACCTTCTTGCCGGCATATCTGCCGCGGGTGATGATGGCGACTCTGCCGACCTTGAGGAACTTCATTTTGGCTTCACTGTCGAAGGGCAAAAGGAAGTCGGGCTGTGGTGAGGTGGGTTAGTTGGTCGTTGGTCGTTGGAAATCGGTTCGGCAGTCAAGAATTGATGTTCGCGATGGGCTCGGAAAATCGAAATTGTGCAAGAGAAAATTAAGCGAACCAAGGGTTTGCGGGCTGATTGGCTGGGTTAAAGCCGGGTGGGCTGCACGGGCTGTCATGGCTTTTGCAAGGTGGCCCAAGCTTCATGCCCTCGGTACCTAATGAGGTCCGCATTTCTGTACGGAGTACCTATCGTCTTGCCTTCTCTCCAAGCCCTTGATTATTATACTGTACAGACAACATCAAATTTACATAGTCGAAGAACTTGGTAGAAAAGCTACCTACTACGTAGACTACCTTACTATAGAATACATTGCGCGACTGAAAGGAATCACATCCATTACACAAGACAATGGCTCCCCCGACTTATATAATCTCGCGCATAGCGGATCCGATCTTCGCTCTCGCCATTGGACTTACAGCCGCTGGTACGAGAATCAATCGTGAGGAGAAAGAGAAAGGCAGGACAACTGAGCAGACCTTGGCATCTGTGAAGAGGTGTGTCTAATCTTATATGATTTGTTGACGCTACCGGTTTCACTGACCTGGATTTGAACTGTTTAGACGTCTTGCCCTGGTCACCAAGCTATCGTAATGATATCCGACCTCGCGCAACCAAACCCCCAGTTTCCAAGACCATGCCAGCACGAGTATTTGATGCCCTGAAGCTAGACAGGACGAGATGGAAGTTTCCGTTACTGTTAGTTGAACTATATGGGAAACTGCAATATGGTCATCGGCCTGGCGCAATCTAGCAACTGGATGGAATGGCTTAGGTACCACCTCGAACACGGACTGAAGCACACGAAGCCGTCTTACGAGAAAGTACTTTCCGTACGAAATGTTCCCTACAGTATGACATGAATCAAGGGGCTACGAAAGATGCGAACAGACAAGTGTCTTATAACGCTATGTCGCTTGGGGGAGAAAATATCCAAGGGTAACCTTAAGGGGGACGACTGGCCCGACGATGGCCTCACGCTGGCCTATCTTCGATTTAATCTCTGTCGCCTAATCATCATGCTGCGAATGCTGGTCCATATTCCTTCTTCATCGCTTCTCGAACCATCTGGCCACAGAGTTTGGCAGTTGGGTTAGTGCTCACAGCCAACCCCTTCGCGATCTCGTTTCCGTATCTTCCTCCTAAAGCAAAATCCCTCGAGGCAGCCTCTTCGAAGTCGATCTTCGCCCACTGAGTCTCCTTTCTCTCCGGAACGCGAGCTGTCTTCCCAACTTGGAGCGACTTGGCGGTCATATAATAGATAGCTGCTCGTTGCGTGTGCGCCAGGGACAATGTCTTCCCTGCCTGTGGAGAGATTGTTTGGAAGAGGCTTTTGGGGGTTAACAGCACAATGGCTCTGTCAAGATCTGAAAGAGCTGTTATTGCCGCCTGGGATATAATGGTTTCGTCGGCTTCCGGTAACAGCGCCCTTGGATCACGTTCTCCTGACAGAAGCATCGTATCTCCATATAGCCTCCGCAGAGCTTGTGCTCTATTATTCCGAGCGCTAGCATAGTTAGGAAATTCCGAGATCAGCTCGCCAAGCCTCGATACACACTGTTGGTATTCTCGTATCGGTTCTGTGGTTAATGCTGGCTTCATTCCGGCAAGTTGCATTTCCAAATTCTGCATAGCCAATACGATGTCTCGTTCCTTCTGAGAGACACGGCTGTATACAGCTGTGTCCGTGATATTCGGGTCTTTGGGTAGAGTGGCATCCACGATGACAGCTGTCAGTGGGTTTGATTCCGGGTCCTTGATCTTCTCAAGGATATTGAAATCATGGCGACTGAGGCAGTTTGCCGCCATCCTGGTAATCGTTCGATAAAAGACCACAGTGGCGAATGAATCGGTCGTGGACGAGGTGTTCGTTATATACCGGATCAAAGACAATGGTATCACTAAATCAAGATTGAATATTCAGAGGGTTTTAAGGTTACGACAATCCCGAATACGTGTACCCTAAGCAAGCTGATAACAGGTATGTCCCAGCATAAGCAAACTTCTCAAGCGGAAGGTTAGTGTCGAGCTGCTTTGCTTTCTCCCGGGAAAGGACCTATCTATCTGTGCGTTGGCGGGCATTCCCGTCCCAGTGCCGATGATTACTGCTACTTTCCGCGAAGTTGTGTTCGATGATCGTTAAGGGCCATTTTTGGCCCCTTCTAGCCGTCTTGAACCAGCCAGTCACTTGCCTCTCTTGGATTATACGATGGTTGGCGTCGGGTAGACGCTACTCGGTGTATGGGGGGACGGAGACGGCTAGCTTCGGCATGGGTTACATCTGTGTTCTCGCGGCCCACCCAATTGGGTTTCGGACGTACCACAACGCCCATCGAGGCTGCTGTTGGGGCAACACCCAGATGCATGAAGATAACCTTTCCCCAGATTCCCGGGACGTCTTATTCTGGCGGTGGGAATATTTGGAGAACCTTACGTATATTGTGGATGCCTGGTCAGCGGTTCAAAGTGCGGAATCCAGTCCGAACCCCGACCTAACCCTCGTTAACCGTAAACATTGATAGGGGGAGGTGTAAGTGGGATATGACTTAGATCGAGGCCCTCGTCCCTTCGGTTGCTTACTTCCTGTGTCTCCCATTGCTTCCTTCTGCTTCGCTGTATCAATTCGTAATTAATATTTCAGTGTCTATCTAGTTCATCGTACATCGTACATCGTTTCCCTGTGACTTCTACAACTACTCGTAAAGATGGCCCCTTCAGCAATCTCAGACTCGCCCACAATGCACTCATCTTCTTCCGCCCTCCCCTCCTCACACGCAGACGAGTATGCCGTGCAAGCCGGCGTGCCGAACTTCCGGGGCTACGACCACGTTACCTGGTGGGTAGGTAACGCCAAGCAGGCGGCCTCGTACTACACCACGCTCTTCGGCTTCAGGACGGTGGCGTACCGGGGCCTGGAGACGGGGAGCCGCTTCTTCACCTCGCACGTGGTGGCCAACGGCGACGTGCGGTTCGTCTTCACGTCGCCCATCCGCTCCGCCGCCCACCTCCCCGCCGACGAGCCCGCCGTCACGCCCGCCGACCTCGCGCTCCTGCGCGACATGCACGCGCACCTCGAGCGCCACGGCGACGCCGTCAAGGACGTCGCCTTCGAGGTCGACGACGTGCACGGCGTGTACGCGCGCGCCGTCGAGCAGGGCGCCGTCGGCCTGCAGCCGCCCCAGCTCCTCCGCGATAAGGTCCACGGCGACGTGCTGGCCGCCGTCATCCGCACGTACGGCGACACGACGCACACGCTGCTGTCGCGGCGGTCGTACACGGGGCCGTTCCTGCCCGGGTTTGCGGCGCGGGCCTCGCCGCCGTCCAGCGTGAGCCTCCCCGGCGTCGACCTCGCGCGCATCGACCACTGCGTCGGCAACCAGTCGTGGAACGAGATGGGCCCCGCGGCGGCCTTCTACGAGCGCTGCCTGGCCTTCGAGCGCTTCTGGAGCGTCGACGACAGCGTCATCTGCACCGAGTTCAGCGCGCTGTCGTCCATCGTCATGAGCAGCCCCGGCGGCGCCGTCAAGATGCCGATCAACGAGCCCGCGGCGGGCAAGAAGAAGTCGCAGATCGAGGAGTTCGTCGTCTTCAACTCCGGGCCGGGGGTCCAGCACGTCGCCCTGCTGACCCACGATATCATCGCGACGGTCACCGCCATGCGCGCTCGTGGTGTTGAGTTTATCAATGTGCCTACGACGTACTACGAGACCATGCGTGCCCGTTTGAGTGCCGACAAGCGCAATTGGGAGTTGCAGGAGGAGTTCGATACCCTGGAGCGCCTGAGCATACTCATTGACTACGACGAGGGCGGGTATCTGCTGCAGCTGTTCACGAAGCCGCTCATGGACCGTCCGACGGTGTTCGTGGAGATCATCCAGCGCCACGATTTCGACGGGTTCGGGGCGGGTAACTTCAAGAGCTTGTTCGAGGCTATCGAGAGGGAGCAGGCTGAGAGGGGGAATCTGTAGATTCATTTACCCCAGCTATTGGTCCTGTAAAGGATGGCGATGGGTGGTGGTAGTGTATAATACGATATATGATTCATGAGCTCAACGGAAACGCATGTGGCGGCTGCATCATATAACCTACAAGACGGGTGGTGCATCGGAAAGCATTTCTCTATCTGGGGGAAGCCGTATCCACGTAAACATAGATAGTTAGTCAGTTAGCTACCTATGTAGTAGCATACGAGCGAAGTATGTAGTAATAGTTGGCCGTCGTTCATTTCGGTCTCTAACTACCTACATTTTGTCCTATGGGAATCGACGTAGAAAACATGATATCATGGCTTCCCTCTCTCTGCCTGCGTAGTCTAGTAGCAGATTCTATAATAGGCCAGCCAGCCCCTTTCCAGTATGCGGCCCTCAAAACGCCTGTACCTATGCTCCGTTACGTTATGCCAAGAGCCTCCCAGTCAGTTCCCTTGACAGCTAAGTCAAAAACACACACATACACACACGCACACACTTTGCAGTCTGCTACTGCTTGCTGTTATGCCTCTGGTAACATTTTTCTTCTGTCGTATTCTAGATTCTCACGAGTCTATCTCCATGGCGCCATTCTGGCCCGCGTTGGCGTCTCCAT
This sequence comes from Whalleya microplaca, assembly GCA_022497155.1. Lineage (NCBI taxonomy): Eukaryota > Fungi > Ascomycota > Sordariomycetes > Xylariales > Xylariaceae > Whalleya > Whalleya microplaca. The sequence continues at coordinate 462,087 of MU385714.1, read as the reverse complement.
TCGTGCTACCATTGCCGTTCTGCAGCGCCCTGGTATCGCTCTGGCATCCCGGACAGTTGTGCAAGACCTCGTGCGCGAAGAGGTCGCAGTCGATGCAGAAGTGGTTCCCGCAGACCTCGCAGGCGTACCTCCCGGACTCGCTGAGGCCCTTCAGCGGCGGGTGCGCGGCCTTCGCGTCGGGCTTGCCGCCCCCCTTGGCCTTGCCGGCCCTCGAGCTCGTCGGACGCTCGGGGAACGGCGCCAGGCACGAGTAGCAGGAGCGCGAGCGCCGGGCCTCGGCCCAGGGCACCTCGACCCAGTTGCGCAGGGGGAACAGGTGGTGGTAGGAGCGCGCGAGGTGCGTGGACAGGATCAGCGTGAGCCCACAGCCGGGGCACTCGGCGGGCAGGCGGCAGACGCGGGCGCCGCAGCGCGTGCAGTCGTAGCCCTCGCGCGTCGGGCGGCTGTGGCAGGCGCAGTAGTTGAGGGCGTCGCCGGCGGCGAGGGTGCGCGAGGGGAAGCCCATCATCAGCAGGCTGGCGTTGCTCTGCTCCTTCGTGCGCGTGACCGGCGGCGTCGTGACCGCGAGCAGCAGGTCGCGGAAGTGCTGCTCGTGCAGCGCGATGCTGTAACCCGAGTTGTCGCCGTCGTTGGTCTTCGAGACTAGCTCGTTGCAGATGGCCACCTGCGCCGCCAGCCCGACCACGGACACGCGTATGCGGTCGGTTATCAGCGAGGTGATCGTGTCGTGGATGTCGCCCGGGTCGCTGGACATAAGGGCGCCGTAGACTATTAGGACCTCTCTTGTGCCGTGAGATGGCGTGTGGCTGTACAGAGGCATCGGATTAGTAACGTGTATTTCGTCCCGTCTGTCAGTTCGTAGACTACTCACAATAGAGCCCCCCTGCACATCTCCAGCGCATTCTGCAAGCTCGGATTGCCTTGGGGGTCCTGCTTGATCCAGCCTTGCAGCTTCTCCAGGTGATCTGTCGGATTACCGCTCATGTCGCTAATCCTGACGGCAATGCCGTCTCGCATCCCTATTATGCCCAGCTGCGAGATAGGATTCTGCTCGAAGTATTCTCGGACGAATTCTGCGGCGTAGGCCATGGTCAAGTCGTACCGCGTAGGCAGCATGTCCTTCTCGAGCATGGCGAAGGACATGTCGAGGACTAAGATCAAATGCCGTATGATACCGCGCTGCAACGGTGTCGTGTCCTTGAGAAGTCGGGCGCGTTTTCCGGCTTCCGCCAGACCCTCTATGGTGCCAGCAAGCGTGCCATCCTCGCCTTCAACAACCGCGTCCCACGACCGTTGTATGTCTTCCCAAGCAGCTCTGGTGTTCTTGCGATTGCCTTTCTTGTTCCTATCGGGTCGTGAGCGCGATCGCGTTTCTTGTTGTGAGGTGGATGCCACACGGTGGTCGCCGAACTCGTCGTCGGAGGCGTCGTCCGCCTGGTACTCGCCATCTGAGTCGGCCATGGTTGCGGTGACAGAATGTGGAGGAGTAGACGATTGTTCCCAAGGTTACGGTCAATTCGGTTGAAAAGAACGTGCTTGGGGCAACACTTCCGCGTGGAAATATCTATGGTTAAACGAAGGGATGAGTCAAAGCACAGCTGGCGATTTTCAGGCAACAGCTAGAGGCATCATAGTTGACGTCTCGGGGTTGAAGGGACGCATAGACCCTCAGGGAGTACTCGGGGAATTTATTGAGTGGCTACAAAAGAAATCTCACTGATGTGCTGCAATGGTGAAAATGTGAAAATATGATGATTATAAGAATTGATAGGCAAGGCTACGTATCTTGCAGAATGCAGCCTTGTCTACTTAAGCTTATCACATTCCTGAGCCAATCAAATACATCCTATTCGTTCATCACACCGACCTAGCTCATATACCTTATGTACTTAAGTAGCTATTTACATGTGCATACAATAATAAATTTGACTAATTGTTGCAAATCGTTACATTCACCACAGACAACGGATCTCACCACTTAAACTACCCTCGTCTGTCCGTCAGATCTACAGGAGGCAGTGTCTGGAACTAATCGTAGTGGAGAGTCACCTTCATCCTTGCAGGCCCGACTTACAGGGGGCAGAGAGCCAAAATTAGGGAGGAAGCTTCATAAATATATATATTAGGTTTGAATGAGATATTTTCCGACTCCTGGTTCGGAAATTATAAGTATTCAATTCTATCATACGACATCATATACATAAGTCGGGAGAATTTGGGTATACTTTCAAGCATGCTTTCCAACTCTTCATCAACCATCAAATGATAGATCTGCCCGTAACCAGTGTGGAACGATATATGCTCCTCCCGGTGCGCGTGCGTCGTTTCGTATCGTGCATTCAATCCTTCTCTCTCTCTCCCTCTCCAATCCTCCCTTGATAAAGTCGTTGTTTGATGTTGCGTGTGTGTGTGTGTGTGTGTGTGTGTGTGTGTGTGTGTGTGAATTAGAAGTCGATGCTATCGTGTCGCTCATCCTCCGAGCCGACTCGTTTCGTTTTATTTGATGGCTATGCAGCCCATAAAATCCAAAAATGAACGGGGGTATACAGTTGAACCTAAACGCCAACTCCATGTTGAAATGAAAGACAAGAATTATTAAGGGTAGCCGGTAGGCTGGGTGGCGGTTGGCCAGTCATCTTCGGTGATGCTCGACCAGAAGATCCAGATCATCACCACTGAAAGCAATGTGAAAAGGGTCTCGAATAGCGCCCCGTCGATCTTGCCCGTCGTGCCGTCGCAAATGTACGGGCTAATGACGTAGTTGAAGATTTGCCCTATCGCAAACAGCAGAGCAGCACTGGCGAGGTAGACCATCGGTCGCTTCTCGCCTAGAATTCTGATGACGAGAATAGTTTCCAGAACGAAGAAGGCCACGAGGAAAATGAGCGGTACCAGCTGATACAGCACGTAGAGCGCGATGTTTCGGTTATGCGGCTGGGCGTCGAACTCGCTGGTCCAATGGTAACCGGTATCGAGAGTGATATAGCCGGTGCCGACGAAGAGAATGGCACCGGATAGGAGAAAAAGTCCTATAGACATCGGCGTTCCATCGTCAAGGACTTGGTATCCAACGATAGCGTTGAGTAGCAAAAACCAGATCGTCGTGATGATCATCCCGATGTGGATTCCAGTGAAAGCCTAGTTGCGAATTAGTGATTTAGGTCCCACCACCAACTACTACTTTCAGAGCCGCTATCGCTTACAATCCGCACAGTTGACTTTAAGGGGAACTCGCCCACTGTGAATATCTCGCATATCTCGATGATGATATAGCCGAGGAGGAATAGTTGCATTTCCCTGCGATTAAGTGAGTGAAAGACTCTGTGATCGCGAGCGTCAAGACAAACCTCCGGCCAACTGCAGCCTTCTTCCGCTCCGAGCGTAACAGAAGTAACGTCGTAACAGCAATAGCGACACCGCACAACAGGATAGACCCTACGCATTGTTAGCACGAGTGTAGACAGCCTGGAGGTGGAACGACTGCGCGAACCTAGATTTCCTAAGTGCCGCCCATCAGATAGTGAGATGCCCTGCAGTTCGCAACCGCCAAACCCCCTCTGATCATTGCTCGTGGAGAGAACCTAATGCCAACTGTTAGTAAGGACAGGCACATATTGAGATACTGCACAGTCGTGCATCAAGGCCATCATACATTGCAGACTGGTAAGGTCGAGTCTCGACAAAATGCCTATAGGCCGAATAGCGGGATTAGCATTGATCTGGCAGCCCGGTAAAATCATAGAAGCATGTCTATACATACGTCGAAATTGCCGAAATTTGTTGACCCCATTGGACGCTATCGCGCGAAACAGCCGCGCGGTGACCAAAGCCGAACGGAGGTGTGTAGACGGGTGTTGATCTAGAGATGCCTTTGCGCCGATGCTTCGTTTGGCGGGCCTCCTAGCTGCTCTCTAGCACGAGTCAATTGCGCAAGTAGACTGAGCCGTCGCAATTGTCAATTGATATCGGTGTTTCGTGTCCTGATTCGGGCTTGTCATGGAATGAGCAGGTACGCGGCGGTGAGATAGCTAGATGGCTGAAAGCAGCCTGACTCGCTTGTCGGGGAGCTCGAGACGAGAGAGAGATAAATGGTCCTCGAACCGAGTCGAACCCGAGCTGTCCTGTCTGTCCCCTTCCGACTAAATTTTTAGAATTTTTTCTCCTCCCTTCCTCTTTGAAATTATTATATCTCAATCGAATTCGCGTGTCCAAGCAAAAGGGTCGATACGTTTGCGGCGCTTCTTAGGCTGAGTCCCCTACAGTCGAGGGATCGGAGGTGAAGAGGAATGAATGCGTGAGGTCGGGCGGTTGTTAGGGTGATTTTGGGTGGACCGACTCAACCAACTGTGCCTTGAAAATCATCGAAGAGGAAGCCGGACAAGCGCTGATGGTTGGATGGGTGGGAACGGTGGGCCCTTAAAACTGCCCCGAATTCTTCTGTGGTGGGCGCTGTTCCTGGATTAAAAGGCAGGAACAGGCACTAACAGGACGATTCGGAACACTCGACAGGGGGCGTGTTAGCAAGCAAGGCAAGACTCGCAAGGGGGGGGATGGCCCCATAATCGATGGCTTGGGATGGGGTGCTTCCGTATGTATTTCACTCTGCCATCTCTGCACTTTGCAGTCTATGAACAGTTTGGCCGCGTCGGATTCCGAAATCTTCATCCATGAACCGATGCAACTCAATCCGAATTTGTTGAAATTAGCTTTTGTTTGCCACTGCAACCTTCGATTCTTCGAATTGTGACACCATTTACTCTGTACCTATCTTTGAAACTGGCTGTTCTCGACTTGGTTCACCTCTGCACCTTACCTTACCTTCGACCAGCCACTATGAAGATCATCTGAAGACAATGCCTATCTATCAAATGGCATCCCGGACTCCATGCTGACAGCTGTATCTCCGATTTCTTGCATAAGGATGGGTACGTCCAACCGGCGCCTCTAAAGTGGCTCAAGGATGTAAGTAATTTGGAGAATCTATGCGTGATGAGCTGTACGCCGGTAGAGCTACAGAGTCTCACAACCTTACCTGCCAGCCTGCCCAAGCAGCTCTAGACAAATGTTACAATTGCGCTGCCCATCTTTGGACAGCATCGAATATCGCTACCGGCGCCTTTTTGTGATAACACTTGTCCTGCTTGCCACATATGTGTATATCTTTCTATGACTACATACGACATACGATGATGCAGCAGGGCTGCGAGTTGGATGTGTGGCAGTGGAGCAGAACATCTTCCCAGTTTCGAGACATTTTTAGACCCTGTAGCAATCAATCAGCATCGCAGATTACATCTGCAGATGGGCTTGCGGGCTTGCAACGGCCCCCGCAGAGATGAAGTCGATTGTTTCGGCTACTTTGATTCGGCTTCGAAGACACCAATCTCTCCGTTGGTCAATGACGGGGCCAAGGTGAGGTTGACCAGCTTCACCCTAGCTGTTCTTGTCTCGCAATCTTGGATGAAAGCCTGGTGGTGATTCGTTCCCTATTTCCCCTGTCTCTCCGTCGAGTAAGATTAGGAGGACATGCTCGCATATGCGAGGACGGATGGCCATTAGCCAGATGTAGAAGTTATTTAAAAATCTACTGGATCATGAGCCACACCCATCACGTAAAGTAGAGAACACTCAGCCGCGCAATGCCACGATGGGATTACGTTCGTTGTACGAAGCATCTGCCGTTCGGATTGCCACAGACTGCCACTGGTAGCGTGACAATGTGACACAGCAATTATAAGCTCTCACATCGCTTCTTGTTGGACTCTGAAGGTCTAGGTAAATGGCTACCTATGTAGTGCACCTTCGAAGAGTATTACTACGTGCATAGCTACGCATGTATGCATGGATTATTAGGGGTCATCGAATCAATGGCCTCTGGGATGCTCGCGAATCTTTCTATCAAGGGCTGCCCCTTGCGTGAGGGCTTACACCTACCTAATGTTGGAAGATGACCTGGCAGCCCTGGGAGCACAGCAGTTTCAGCCACACCTATAAACTAGGCCGGTAAGTAATTGGCTTAATACCGACCAGAGGTCAGCAGCGTGTATTATTACTCTTTGCCGCTGTCCAGTCTTCTCATCCAGTCAATGCATGCGTTTATGCGTTAGCAGCGGCTGTCTACCTCGACACTCCAAGAATAGTAGCCGGTGTGCCGGTGTGCCGTTCCTTTATGGCTCGGCTGTCATCGATATACCGCAATTTGTCCAATTCATCGTGGTCCTTCACCGTAGTTTCTCACCGTAGTTCCTTATCGTGGTCCGCAAGTGCTCCGTGAAGATGGTCATGTGAGCTGATTGACATTGAAGAGTTCTTAAGTGTTTGGGAACTACCATGAACTATGTATTTATACTCTCTTCAACAACGTCCAGACTGATTATCACCAAGTCAAGCATTCAAGCGCGCATATTAAAGAGTTGTAGATATTTCGACGATAATCAGCATCCCAGCCTTGGTGTTGGACTTACGGTGCTACAACATCTTTACCTAGGTGGTTTTCGAGCATCAAGTTCGGCTGGGGTTATGCAAGATAGGTAACCGTAATGGTCCTCACGAAACCATACCTAGGTACCGTCGAAGGCGATTATATAGAGTTAAACATATGGGATGCCAATGACTCGAGGTTGGTCGCACACGACGTAAGTTCATCGAGTACTACATGGAGTAAGGCTGATCCAGGGTATACTTATAAGATCCGGTACTGGTTGCTCCGAGGTTAAACCTCTAGCCGAGCGGCGGAGTATCAACTTGTGATGTTTTAGGCCGTGTTTACCAACTTGACTGCGGCCACTGGCTTCGATCAAAAATGTATCTTTTTGCCACCACAGGGGGGTCACTCCACCAAACCTTACCCCTTTCAGGTATAATATACAGCTGTATAACAGCTACAAGTCGTGCACAACTCCCGCAGCGGCGGCAGTCAGCTTTATGAAAAACGGGGTTATACACCCCCTGTTTTCTAGGCAACTTTACTCTTTAAGGTAGGCAGTCCAGCCGCCGCAGTCATCGTGGCGGCTATTAAAATTTGCAACAGCCGTAAATAGGACTGCCGCTACTAGATATATCGTTATTAAATAAGGTTAGTTTTTTTTCTTAAAAAGCCGACTTAAAGCTATCGTAAATTACTTTAGATAGTTAATAATAATAATATATATTACGTAATTACGATACTAGTTTTAAAAAATAAAGGCAGCTTTTTCGATTTAACTAATAAAGCAAAATATTAAATCTCTAATCGGCGACAGCCTAAAATAGACGTATTATAAAAGGTCCTAAAGGTATTAAATAAAAGGTCCTAAAAGTATTAAAAAAGGAGGTTTAAAGGAGGTCTTAAAGCTAATAGTTAGGGCGACAAGGACCCATAATACATCTGGTAAGTTACCTGATCTCTAATGCAATTTATATAGGTCGATAAGTATATATAGAGCTCAGTGGTGGCAGTCCTAAGATTTTGGTAAACACGGCCTTAGAAAGGCCCTAGAACCAAGCAAACCAAAGATAGCGTTGGCACGTGCTGTAGATGCAAGGACCCTAAGGCTGTCGTGAGCAGGCTGAACGGTCAGCCGAGTTCACCTACGGCTCTAAGCTCCCCCATCGTGACTAGTAGTTCGTAGGCTTCCCCAAGTGGTTTGCGCAGGGGCGTGGGTAGAACTGGGAAAGGGTTCTTTCTGATGGAGGAGAGCCTGGTATGTAGGTCGGATTCTCGATGTGACGTTTTGCAGACCGCCCTCACACCCTTGGGCCGACTGGTATGATGCCATCGTGGGTCTGTTTGCGTCCTAGAGTGCCAGTACATACACCAAGACGGCTGAACATGCAGATAGCCAACCACCTGACCCGAGTGGTGATTTTAGGGCCATGCGAGATCACTTCCTAAATCAAACGGAGGATCTAACACATAGTTGTACTATGGTAGCATTATATCCATACGCGAGTCCCAAAGGGGGTCTGATTTGCACCATTTGAAAATTTCAGAAGACTTTCAGAAGTTCAGATACCCCAGATACCCCAGATACCTAGGTAGGGTATTACGTAGTTGGCAGCACACAGCAGGGCACTAACAATTCTTGTTACAATGTTTGAATGGGTGCATGGGCATACCTGAGAGAGGCTGTTACAAACACCAGGGTGGCAATACCAACCTAGCTGCCTAGGTAAGTAGCTACATATGAAGGAAGAGGAGAATGTATCCGCACGTGGTGGTAAACTATAGGTAGACCTGAATTGAGTCCAATGGCTTGGGATGCTTGGCCACTACAATGGCATCAGGTAAGCATGTAACATACTTTAGCTAAAGATGGTTGTAACGGAGCGTGGTGGTTAATTCGACCCCAGACACTGGTGCATACACTTACTAGTAACTGCACAGTCTTTATAAGCAACATGATACGGTGTGAAGATAGCGCCGAGCACTCGGCACGACGCACAATGCACGCCTGTACAGTGCGATAAGCATCGAACCCGCACTCGTGTGGGGGAATCCCCCCACCCCGTAGAAGCCATTGTAGAAAGCTGGCCTGAAACCCTCAGATGTGCGGCTTTACAGCTACCGCACAGCCCGACAGCCCGCAGTAATGAAAGAGTTAAAGAGCTGAAGCACAGTATATGCCTACTGTCAATTGGCTGTACTGAACCAGTGCCCCAGGGCTGTAATGTACTGTATGTACTTCCGAAGTTCCCAGAAGAATAGGGGATTGCAGATGGGATTGATTGATCTGTCCCATCCATATCTACTGCGTAGAGCCTGGACTGGACATGACTACTTTTATTTGGCCTGGGATTTCTTTTTTTTCTATTAATTTTGAAACCTGATTCAAGTCATTCTTTTCCATCATCATCCTCGCTCTCAATACAGCTGTAGAAATCCTCAATCCCTACGTGCCTACTGCCTACGTACATACGCCCCGAACACGCCGTTATTTTTTTAGCAGATTTTTGATTGACTTTGATTGATACTTTTTTTCTTTGAACTATCTCCATTCCCGGGGCTCCCTCGGTTGCCAATCGTGCCAATTGTACCACTTGTACACTGCACTACGTACACTGCCAGTACTTACAGTGTGGTACCCGTTTGGACCAGATAGAGTCGTGCATGTGCCTGTCTTGTGCTTGTTGATCCACCTGTCTGCGTCCCGTCTGCGTTCCGGTCCAAAACTTGTCGACGCCCTCGTCACTCAGCGTCCGGATGACACTGGATCTCTGGGGACCCTGTCGTATATACTCACTCCACCCTTCCACCTTCCCCAACTCTATTCTTCCAGTCACCAACTCTGCGGACGGGCGCTGCTGCTTAACAGCCCCAACACCTCCAAAATTCCTTCACCAAAATCAAACCGTCTTCCCTCCAACATTCCTCTCCGAACCCTGACCAGCCGATCCGACCACGGCGCCCAATCGACGTCATTGCTGGCTGGACACCGGCACCAGCCCTCCCACGACAGACATTCCTCCGACTCTGCTGACTCCGATTCCTGGACTGACACCGGCGACATCGCTGAGCAGTTGGCAGATGAGGAGGATCCTCTGCGGAAGACCCTCGCCGACACCTCTGTCCACGACGATCTCTACTCCGGCGTCCTGAAGCGTCACCCCAAGCACAAACGCGTCCAGTTCAGAAGATCCGTCGAGGAGCACAGTCACCACAGTCACCGCCTCTCCGAGTCCCATCCTGGCGGCATCGACAAAGAGGCCATACAAGTCCCGGACGTACCTCCACGCCGCATATCACGGGCAGAGCGTTTCATAGCCGCCATCATGCCGGGCGCCGGGGTCCACGGCTTCACGGGCAAGGCCCTCATGTATGTGACATTGCCACAAGAGATTATGCAGTAGAGGCAGTCAAGTCAGTAGAAATGTGTGTGCTAACTTGTACCCAAGCTATTTTACCAGTATATTTGTGTCGTTAGGCGTTTTCCTGTTTGGATATGATCAAGGCGTTATGTCGGGCATCATCACGTAAGGGCCTCGTTGTGTTCTGTGTTTAGTTTGACACGTCAGCTCGTTCGTTTCTAACAGCCTTGAAGGGGCCCGTATTTTAGAGATTACTTTAATAACCCCTCGAAGGCCGAGATAGGTACCATGGTAGCCATCCTCGAGATCGGTGCCTTGATCTCCTCCCTAGCCGTGGGCAAGATCGGAGATATACTTGGTCGCCGCAGAACCATCCTCTATGGCTCGATCATCTTCTTCGTCGGCGGAGCATTGCAGACCTTCGCGGCCAACATGCCCATGATGATGTTGGGCAGGATTATTGCCGGTCTTGGTGTTGGTTCCTTATCCACCATCGTGCCGGTCTACCAGTCTGAGATCTCCCCTCCTCACAACCGAGGCAAACTGGCTTGCATCGAGTTTTCTGGCAACATCATTGGCTACACTACATCGGTCTGGGTTGACTACTTCTGCGGTTACATCGAGAGCGACATGTCATGGCGTGTTCCTTTGCTCATGCAATGCGCAATGGGTGCCTTGCTAGGATTCGGCAGTTTGATCATTGTTGAATCTCCAAGGTGAAGCCTCTTCTACTGACAAGACTATATATCTCTACTAACACTAGGCTAGATGGCTATTAGACAACGACCACGACGAGGAGGGTATCGTCGTCATTGCAAACTTGTACGGTGGTGGAGATATTCACAATCCGAAGGCAAGAGAGGAGTACCGAGAGATCAAGATGAACGTCCTGCTCCAGCGCATGGAGGGCGAGCGATCGTACGCCGAAATGTTCCGCCGCTACAAGACCCGTGTCTTCATTGCCATGTCTGCGCAAGCCCTCGCCCAATTGAACGGCATCAACGTTATTTCGTACTACGCCCCCTACGTCTTCGAGTCTGCCGGATGGATTGGCCATGATGCAGTCAAGATGACCGGTATCAATGGAATAACGTACTTGCTTTCAACTATCCCACCGTGGTACGTGGTGGATCGATGGGGTCGACGAGTTATCCTCTTGACCGGCGCAGTTGCAATGGCTATATCCCTGTCCTTGGTGTCCTACTTTATATACCTGGACGTCAAGTCCACGCCAACTTTAGTAGTCATCTTCGTCATGATCTACAATGCGGCGTTCGGTTATTCATGGGGCCCTATTCCTTGGCTGTACCCACCGGAGATCCTGCCCCTGAGCATTCGATCCAAGGGAGCAAGTCTGTCCACTGCGTCCAACTGGGCATTCAACTGGCTCGTGGGTGAGATGACTCCAATCCTACAGGAGTGGATCAAGTGGCGTCTGTATTTGCTACATGCATTTTTCTGCGTGGTTAGTTTTGTTGTTGGTAAGTATACGAAGCTCCTCTCTAGGCTGTTATCTAGATCGTTAACTTGCGACAGTGTATTTTATATACCCGGAGACTTGCGGTGTCCGGTTGGAGGACATGGATTCGTTATTTGGAGACGCAAGCACAGCGGTAGGAACTCCTGGCTTAAGATCCGAGACTGGTTCGCTCGTGAGAGCAGGATCGCCCGTGCCGTCGCTCGACCTCCGCGGCCGGCCTCTCGGATCGGATGCCAACGTTCCCCCCATGGACATCGATCCCCCTGTGCTCAACATCGTGGACGGGAAGCCGCAGCTGCGGTCCGAAAGCCAGAACTCTCGGGGGAGAGTAGGTGAATGGCTCACGAGAATGGTTGGGCAAAACCGGGGTACTAGCAGTAGCCCGGCTAGCGGGGCCAGATACGCGCCATTAGATCAGAGGGACGATTGAATTCACGAAAGCACGGGGCATTTGAACACTTGGTGATGGTGACTAGACTTTGATTCATATAGACGGCGCGCGGGATTGCTGACAGCCGTGTAATCCTGCTCTTTTCTTTTTTCTGTACGGGTTCAGCATTAGGGAAGAGAGAGAGAGAGAGGCTGCGTGTTCGTTCGTGGGTGAAGAAAGAAAACCCCCCACTAGTGTGAGAGTGAGAGGGAACCTGAGAAATGAGCTTGTTTATCATATTGTGTGTCTAATGAGTGGGATTTTTTCATTTTTGGTTTATCTTTTGAGGTTGGGGGCCCATCAACGGTTGAGGAGTTCTTACATGTGTAGTATTTATTCACCAGCATCGAAAGTAGCGGAGCATATAACACAGAACGGAGCAGAGCGGAGCAGAGCAGAGCAGAGCAGAGACTCGGAGCATCAGATATGTACTGGAGAAATATATTTATATGGATATACGGGAAGTTATCTGTTTTATACTTGGGTATTCATTAGCAAGACTTTATACGTTTTAAACACCTTATGGAATCGAGTGAAACCTTATAAGTAGCCTCTACAGTACATATTTCTAGCGAATTTCGCTTTATACATGTAACTAACCGAGTTCGTATTTTATTAATCTTTTAATCTTGGAATAGGTGCAACCTAACTTAGACATGTATGTACCTATGCATGTACTACTGTATGTATGCGTGTGGCAGTTACCGACAAACGCAAGACTATTGGTAGAGGTTGCGTATATAAATTGAACAAAGTGTCCCGATTGCCTTAGCGAGCTCCTCAGGGGGGGCGGCCCAGGGGCAGGACTCTAGCGCGTCCCAGGCGGGCCAGCCGTCACGTCGATTCGATTTTCAGCTCCAGCTAGCAGGAAAAAAGCCAACGCGGACCGGACCAGAGCCACCAAAGGCCCCCCCAAGGCCCCCCAAAGGAGACCCAAAGGCCAGGGTCGCCATCATAAGTTACCTTAGCCTTCAATTCCTCGTACAAGCCACGCAAACCTCCAATCCCTTTTTCTTCCCTTCGCCAACCCTTCCCGAAGATTAGGTTCTTCGCGTATTCTCGTGGTCAGTAACTTGCCCACCTCTGGGTTTCCTTCTTCATCTTACAAGAGAGATGCTCTAGTCCTGTCTGTGTTATTTTTTTTCTTTCTTGATACAAGGATCCTGAGCTTTCTCTTTCTATCTCCCGCCTGTTCTTTTCGCGACCCTCCTTTTTAGAGAATAATCCCATTTTCTTCTCCACCGGCTTCCACCGACGAAGCTGCAACCGTTCGTTCGCACCCTCGTTGTGTGTGTTTCCACACCCTTTCGGTCTTTTGTAGCAAAAGCGATCGAGGGAGAGGTAGGTAGCTAGCTTAATACCTACGTAGCCATGGCCGACAAGAAGGCCGCGGCTGCCTCTGGCGTCGATCCCGCTGGAGATGCTGCCCGCCGACGTAATGTGCCCGGTTCCGCCCCTGGAGCTCCGGCGCAACAGCCTGAGCTGGACGAGAAGAAGGTCCACGGGCAGAAGAAGGTACGCGATGCGCTCCGCAGGCTCTCCGCGAGCTCTCCGCGAGCTGCTGGCTTACCCTAATATCATTAGGAAACTTCAGTCCTCGATATACTCGACCAATGGGAGTTTATTATTGCGCCCCTGATCTTTACAGCTCTCGCCGTCTTCACGCGGCTATGGAAGATTGGCCTTAGCCCGATCGTCACTTGGGATGTAAGTTTACCACTCTATATGCACTTTCGAAACACACTTTCAGAATATACACTAATATGGCCACGTAGGAAGCTCAGTTCGTCCAACCCCTTCCAGACTCCTTTCATTCTCGCGCTGACCTGGCTTTTCCGTGACACAGCTTCGGTAAATTCGGATCACATTATATCAAGCGTGAATTGTTCTTCGATGTGTTAGTCTATATCCCCAATACTTGGTTAAAAATAGTGTGGCTTATAAGCGGAATAGTCACCCTCCACTGGGTAAAATACTCGTCGGTCTTTCTGGAGTTCTAGCAGGCTACAATGGATCTTTCGAGTTCAAATCTGGCGAAACATATCCCGAAGAGCTCGACTATACCTTTATGCGGGCTTTCAATGCATTCTGGGGAATTCTGTGTGTGCCGCTGGCCTACTACACTGCCAGGGAGCTCAACTTGAAGCGCCCTGCTGTCTGGTTGGTTACGCTTATGGTTCTGTGTGAGAACTCGTACACCACCATCAGCCGGTTTATTCTGCTCGACTCTATGCTGCTCTTCGGCACCGTTGCGACTGTCTTCTGCTGGTCTAAATTCCACCGGCAGCAAAAGTACAGCTTCGAGCCAGAATGGTTTTTCTGGTTGTTCATGACCGGACTTAGCTTGGGCTTCGTCTGCAGTATCAAACTTGTCGGCCTCTTCGTCACCGCTCTCGTTGGTCTCTACACCATTGAGGATCTCTGGAACAAATTCGGTAACACCAAAATGCCTGTTCCCGAGCTCGCCGGTCACGTCGCTGCCCGAGTCGTTGGGTTGATTGTCGTCCCGTTCCTAGTCTACCTCCTCTCCTTTGCGTTGCATTTTGCGATTCTAACCAGAAGTGGTCCCGGCGACGCCCAGATGAGTTCTCTCTTCCAGGCGAACTTGGAGGGTAGTGAGATTGGCCGCAACTCTCCACTCGAGGTTGCTTTTGGGTCCAAGGTTACCATCAAGAACATGGGCTATGGCGGTGGCTTGCTTCACAGTCACGTTCAGAGTATGTATTCAACATTCTCCTATAAGAGGACCAACTAACTCGCTATAACTAGCCTATCCGGAGGGTTCAAACCAACAACAGGTTACCTGCTATCACCACAAGGATGCCAACAACGAATGGTGGTTTTACCCCAACCGTGCAGAGCCGGACTACAACCCTGAGGAGGACCCCCGGTTCATTGGACACGGCGATGTCATCCGTCTGATCCACTCTCAGACTGGTCGAAATCTGCATTCCCACGATATCCCTGCCCCTGTTAGCAAGAGCCAGAAGGAAGTCTCCTGTTACGGCAATTTGACTGTTGGTGACGACAAGGACCACTGGCAAATTGAAGTTGTCAAGGATGTTGCGTCCCGCGACAAGAGCAGGGTTCGCACCTTGACTACTGCTTTCCGACTGAAGCACCCGGTGCTAGGATGTTACCTGCGAGCCGCCAATGTCAATCTCCCACAATGGGGTTTCAAGCAGATCGAGGTGACTTGTGACAAGAGTAATAATCCTCGTGATCCCTTTACTCACTGGAACGTCGAGGCTCACACCAATGAGAAGCGTAAGTTATACCAACTATTTCGAGATGGTAGATGCTAACGTAACCGCAGTTCCTCCTGGAGACCCTGGCAAGTACAAGTCGCCATTCTTCCATGACTTCATCCACCTGAACGTTGCTATGATGACATCCAACAATGCCCTGGTGCCGGATCCTGACAAGCAAGATGACCTTGCTTCCCAGTGGTGGCAATGGCCCATCCTCAATGTCGGTTTGCGTATGTGCGGCTGGGACGACAAGATTGTCAAATACTTCCTTCTTGGCAACCCCTTTGTCTACTGGGCTTCGACGGTTTCTCTCGGCGCTGTCGGTCTAATCACTGTTTGGTATATCCTCCGGTGGCAGCGAGGATTCCAGGAACTCTCGCAGGATGATATTGACCATATCCACTACTCTGGGCTCTACCCCATTCTAGGATGGTTCCTCCACTACCTGCCGTTCGTCATTATGGCCCGAGTCACTTATGTTCACCACTACTACCCGGCCCTCTACTTTGCAATTTTGACCTTGGGTTTCCTTACCGACTGGACATTAAGAAACCAACAGAAGGCGGTGCAGTATGCTACGTACAGTATTCTGTACAGCACCATCATCGGTCTCTACATCTACTTCATACCCATCTGCTGGGGCATGACGGGAAGCAACCAGCAGTACTCGTACTTGAAGTGGTTTGACACCTGGCGCATCTCGGACTAAGGGACGAGATATGGAGCACTCGGCGGACAGAGTTTATAATGTTGAGGGGTCATGTCAGGCAGGGTATCGTCGTAGCTGAAGAAGAGGAAGGGGAAGAAGAAAGGAAAATCTCACGGATTCATGTAGGGAAACAGAAACAATACGGTCGGTCGGTCGTAAAATGGCCTGTCGGATTGATTACACACTTTTTATCTCTCTCCCCCCCCCCCCCCCCCCCCCCCCCCCGGGGGGGGGGGGGGGGGGGGGGGGTGAGTGGGGGGGGGGGGGGGGGGTTTTTGAAGTAATAGGGGTGGGGTGATGTATTAGATG